>JAPFSC010000298.1:0-30419 GCA_030777805.1 Fusarium sp. MBC 364 | reverse complement strand
ACCTTAGAAAGTTCTTAAAAAATATTGTATTATTATATATAGTATTAGAACTTTTTAAAAAAACTATTTAATAAAAGTTTAATAAGTAGTTTCCTATCTGTAATCCTCCTCTACTATCTTCTTTAAATATGAAAAAAACGGTATTGCCCTGGAGTTCGTTTGAGCCTACGATGTAAATAATCTGTACATATCTCAGGCTCATATTGTCATAAGAGTTGTAGTTCTGTAATGTGAAAATGCCGACAAACAACGAGACAGTGGTGGAAGCCCTTTTGTAGATATCATATAAATGTCACACCTGATCCTCTACTATATTGAGATGTGGTAGAAGGTTTTGGAAGTATATGGAATCTAGCGTAGTTCAGTTCAGTGTGGCAGAAACCATGATCATCAGTCGCAGGCAAGAACGAGTTATTGTATCAATCAAGAAATCTATTTCTTAATCCTACAGGATTCTGTTTCCCACGCAAGAATTCCTCGTCAGTCTATCGTAATACCTCCCTGAATATCGGCCCGAATACCTCCCCAAATTTGGTGGAATGAAGGGACCTGCTTCATGTCTTTCATACTCAGGCAGATTGACCGGTCTCGTAGGGATGTAAGGAAAGCTCTGTCTATGAAAGTTGTTGTCTGGGTCCGTCGTGGGCATGAGTGGCTGTTGCGGCTGAAATCCCACTGTATTGCGTTGGACTTGAATATCAAGGCCAGTATCTGATTCCTCAAGCAATGAGTCTGCTATAGGGTTGGAATCCCGTAAAGGCGCTAACCTGGGACTCGACGCACTCCATCCTCGCCGTGGAGCTAGCTCCTCGCGGTTTAGATATGATATGTCCGTGTTCCTCCTGTTGGGGGGCTTTTTACTTAGCTCTAAGCAGTAGTCCGGGTTTCTCAAAGACGTGCCGAAAAGCTTTTGGAGTTGTGCAATAACTTCAGGGCACTTCCTTCGGTGGTCAGGATCTAGTCGAAGAAGGTCGGTTTCTATGAACTCTGCAAAATCTGTTGCGAAGTCCGATGTATCTTTGTGCTTGTAGAGACTTTGGAACTCCTAGATGCAGTTAGCCATGAGATATTGAAAGGGTGGAAGTCAGCTTACCATGGCAACGGATATCTTGGCCACAGCACCTATCTGATTCCCCTTAAAAATAGAATTGAAGAAGGTGTCTTCCTTCACTGGGTAATTGTTGTCTTCCTTTGCTCGACGTTTGGAGAAGGCTTTCACTTCGTCCCAACCCTTAAGGTACCATAGTAGGAACTCCGTAAAAACACATCCTAGAGACCAGATATCGTAGCTCTGGGCGATTTTGCGATCAACATCATACTCAGGTGCCCTGTACGTTATCGAGCATCCAATCCTATCGGTGTCGACATGAGAACTGGTTTGTGTTGTGTGAAATCCTGACATGCCGAAATCAGATATCTTCAGCGTACCAAGAGTATATCCTGCCTCTTTTGTTCCAGAGTCCTTGAACCATAAAATATTCTCGGGTTTTATATCTCCATGTCGACCGAACCTTTGGGGCTCAAGAGAATCGTGATCCCTGCCACCCTTATGAATCATTTCGAGCCCTTCAGCAATTCCGAGGCATTGTCTCGCGAGCCACAGAGCAGTGTTATGGTCCTTCCTTTCCGCAAGGGGAGATTTAAACTCGTTCGATTTCCATAGCTCAAACAAGTTCCCCTCAGCAAATGGGAATACCAGATGATACGTTGACCCAAGGGAGAATGTCCAAAGAAGTTGAACTAAAGGGGATGACTTCTTTCCAGCAAAGCGTTTGAGAGCTGCAACTTCTTGGTCAAAGTGCTGCTTCGAGGTATGCAATTTCTTGATGGCAAATACTTGATTTTGATGCTGGCGACATTTAGTAAGAGTAGATAGTGATGTGGGGGCTTTTCAACTTACTGGGTTATCTGAGTTAAGAAGATGTTGGGTATGAATTTTCACCTTGTAAACAGTACTAAATCCTCCTCTTCCCACTGGACCTTGGGAGATATATGGAGCAATTGCCTGCTCGTCTAGAGTATAGTGTGAGGGCATTCCACTTGTCTTTGGCATACCATCGAAGACTGGAACATGTATCTTCCATTGTTGACTCTCAAAACGCTTGACGTCCTTATCTGACCATTGATAGAAGACCGGGATCTCTCTAGATTCCCTCTCGAGATTGGATGTTTTCATCACCCAGGATTGCTCACCATCGGGTGAATCAGACTTTTGAACATGTCGAAAAGGGAGATCGTAATCGAAAAGACGGTCTTCGATAAAGTTGTCAATGGTTGAGACCTTGTCTATCAAGGCGAGAATCGCCAGGATCTTCACCCGAGAGCAAAGATGCGGCTGGGTCTCGCGATCAAAATATTGAGGACGTATGATCTCTTGCGCGATGGCTTTTTGGCATGCAGGAGAAAAGCCTCCTTCAGTTCCAAGAGCTTCTACAATTCGCTCATATGTGAGGACTTCCTCCAATTTATCCCTTGGTAGAAATGACGGGAGGTTTCTGTCTGCAGGTTTGAAAAATCCATTTCTGATTGACCACCCCAGTGTATGACGTGGTGGAGTGATAAGATCATTGTCCGAGCTCTGGCCACGAGACCTCATATATGAAACTGAGCCTGTTCCGTTGGCTGGTAGAGTATGTTGGCTTTCCAGATCGCTGCCTGCTGGATGCTTACTATTGGTGCCTTCGCAAGTTTCGGTGCGCTCACTGCACCTCGTGCCTCGATCCGCAGACTTCTCAGTGTTATGACTGGTCCGAGATAGCGGTGCAGCATCCAGTTGTATTTGGCAGCTTGCTTGGACGCCAAGGCGCTGTTGCAGGTCTTCCAATACTGTCGAGATCGGTGTCATATACCAGATATCCTCCGCGGGGCATCCCAGAATGATATAGCCTGCAAGCACTCCAGTTTCCTCATCAAAGATAGCCGAGCCAGAAGCTCCCTTTGGGATGGTCTTTTCAGATTGAACGCAGAACAGCGTTTGGAAGCTTTGTGACCGTGATCCCCTTGAGAAGATTGGTGCAGGGAACATTGTGCCGCGAACGTAGCCAAGGGTAGCTGTTGCTATAATCACCGGTCGGGCTTCTGTCAGCTCATAGAGGTTGAGATGACCACACTCTCGGAGGATTTCTGCGCTTCCGGAAACTCGTCCCACTTTGACTTCTGTAGGAATGAGGAGATAATCTATTTCAGCGTTCTCATAAAGAGGAGATTGTTCCTCCAATGCGGTCGGCTGAAGTAAAGACAAACTTCCGGACGCTGTAGCGTCGTAGCTTTCGCCAGTCCTACTAGGCCCAGAGACACTTGCAGCTGATCCAGAATAGAAACGCTCTGAACGTTGGTCGGGATTTTCAAAGGCTTCGAACTTGGTGTTCCGGTTAATTGAGTTGACTGGTGAGGAGTCAGAGAACATGGCTTCGCTCATGTCACTGTAGAAGCTTTCACTGCTCCTCGGAAGACTTGTGCGAGCGTTCCATGAAGCCAAGTCCTCGTCCGAAGAATAATTTCGTTCTAGATCTTCAATGTCTTCGTCGTCCCAGTCATCTGCTATCTGGCAGGGCTCTTGGGCATTGGGGCATGCGAAGTTCGTAACATGCTGAACTGTGAGCTGGTAGCTCTGACCATCCACTAAGATCAAGGGGCCTGCCGTGGCTGATTGAGGTGCCGACGCTCCATGTTCCAGTCGCTGTCGTGCCAGGATTCGGCTACCAAGGTAGTTGTTACCAGTGACAGATCTGTCCCGACTAAGGAACACACCAGATTGGTGCTCTCCAGAAGTATGTCTAGAGGGTTGGGTATACAAAACCAACTCTTCCGAGGAGTTATTTGGAAGAACCTTTGACTCCGTATCGGACTGCATCGTCGGCACAGGTTCGCGGTCAGTCTCCGGTGGAGTGGCCTTGCCAATGATCTTGAAATGTGCGAGAGCTCCTCCCTCCTGAAAAAGAGGACAGCTTCTGAGACCCTCTTTCGTGAGTTTGCGTATCTTGTGGTTGGTACAAGACACAACGACGACTGTCTTCGCCTCGTCTCTACTTTTTCCAATCCTGTAGAGAGCAATCAATAAGTGTTCGCTACACTCTGGAATACCAGAATGTGCAAGATAGCTGTCGATGTTAAGTCTGTATCTGTTGAAGGTTGCCACGTCATGGGCAAATGCCATCCAGACTTTGTTGTTTCCTAGAACTGATGTGGGATTCAGAAGAATACTGGAGAAGTCCATAGCGTGAGGCTCGCGAGGTTGACGGCCTACAGTTGAGGCTTACATAAAATATTGATCCTGTTGATGAATACAGCCAGTATCAAGCACATTCATGCCTAGCGATAGGAACCAGAAATTGAAGATGAGATTGGAAGAGAAGTCGTGTCGTGATCGAGATAAGCTGAACTCTGGGGCTTTTGATTTGATGAGGCCCGACGCAGTTGGTCGAATGCGCCCGACTTTGCTGGGCATCCTTGCTGGACTGTTTCACCCTATCAGAGAAAAGGATCGCAGTATGCACGAGTCCTAGACTAGTGAATACTGACGCAGCCACCTTGAATTTTTATTGGAATTCCCAATTACAAAGACCTTTAAGGGAACAGGATTGGCCCCAGATAGAAAGCCATTGTAGGACAGCATTTTGCACAGCCCACTGAGCTTACGAGGCCTCCTGTCATGGCGTTTGATGCTGACGATGATGACGATGATAAACAAGGTTGATCTGACTTCAGTACCGCACAGTAACATTTCTACTTAGATGTACTCATTTTGTTGAGTCTCACCAGCATGTCCATGGCACATCTCGCTCTTGGCGAGATAGTGTGGCCCTTGGATCTTCTAAATGGAGATCAGGTATGGACTCTTAGTTTTGAAGCATACAATCACTACTCAGAAAGGCAGAAAGATATCTTTAGTGCATTGGGCTCTTCAGCCATTCACCCGCGCGACAATGATTCTTTAGCCAAGGTCTTGGAGTGTATTCGCCAACACGATGAACGGGACCATGTAATCAATTTCATCTCGGTCCTCCTGAACAACAACGATACCGTCGCCTGTCAAGCTGCCCTTGATCTAGTCGCTCGGCTGGTATCAATGGTTGAAGTTGGCTCTTTGGAAACAGGTCACGGTTGGGTTCATAGGACTGGCTCGAGCCCTGCAATAGTGTGGACGGATGGTACTCTGACAGACTTGATTGCTAAACAATTCCCAATTTCATGCCACTCGAGCCGCGACAGCCTTTCTATTGCGATGACTCTCGATGCGTGGGGTCTGGAGAACATAGCTGGAATCAGGATCGAGTTTACAGACAACCTCGCCGACCACCTGCGCTTAACAAACAACAATAAGCAACTTTACGTATTTCACCACGTAGCATACCTAGAGCAGCAGAGAAAATGGTTAGTATAATCCACGCTCACGCCTGTAACCATTCACTTGCAGAAGTTGACAATCCAAGCCCAACTTCCACTCTTCCAGAGGGACTAGCAGAGGAAACGCTCAAAACGCTGGCGATCTTTTTCCCTCAATCCGATTACTGCGGCTCATTGAGGTCTACACGGAACAAGCGAGTTTGGCTTGAGAGATTACGTTCACATTCTGACCGCACAATTGATCGCCAGTTGACTTGGTGCGGTACATCCAGCCTGGAAAGCAGACAGCTAGTCAACTTTCGTTACTGGAAAGATCGTCTTTTGGTACTCAAGGACGAATTCGATCATTCAACACCGAATTCCTTTTCTCAATGGTGGCATGATCGAAGGGATGGAGTCCAGTGGCACAATTTCTGGGTTGCCATATTGGTGCTGGGATTAACTGCCATGTTTGGGTTCATTCAGTGCATTCTTGCAGCCATCCAAGTCCACAAAGCATATCATCCCGCACCATAAAAGTCAATGACCTTCGCAGGATATTGGAACATGAATTTCCTGGGCGCGATGTAACTAGACGCCGAAATAATCTCCCCCCAACCACATCGACTCCACGACCCTTACAAGATAGGCCTATTCCCATCCCTCATCAAGAACAGTAAGAATTTGATATCCCTTCTTCAAAATCTCGGTATCAATAATAGCAACCGCAATGAAAGTACAATCCTCGGTATCACTAGCATTATCACTGACAGTGTGATGGCAGCCAGGAAACTCGCGAAAGCTCTCCCCGACACCATACAACTTTGGTGGGTTTCCGTTCATTCCACTGAGGAGACGGCCTTGTGTGACTGTAGCAACAACAGTGGCTCCGGAGTGAGTATGTGGTGGAGTCCAGCCGTTTGGCCCGTAATGAACTTCCAGGCCGACAATGGATTTGCCAGGGGCATTGGTGATTTCGTGGTCGTAGAGAATCTTGACGCTCTCACGAGGTCGGTTGCTAGACTTTGTTAGCAACTTTCACATAGCTTTGGGACTTTCGTACCGTTTTTCTTCTACGTTCGATGTCATTGTGCTTGGTAGAGTGTATGTTGGTTAAGAAAGCTGAGTGATGGGGGACTTGATGAGAGTGGACAATAAGAGCAGTGAGATCAAGAAGTTATATAATGACTGAATAAGTAATAAGAGTTCATTCGGAGTAAGCTAACAATAGCCTTCTCGCGGGTGACGGGAAACCATCGAGCTCACCGACCGGAACGGGTATCCGGGAATTCGGGTACCCGTATAGCCCACAGCGGCAACAAAGGATCTCGTCAATTACATGTCATTAACAAATAATTCCCGGGGACATATAATGACCCAATTTCGAAGATTATGGTTCTATTGAAGGCTGACATGTTATCAGCAACATTGCTTAACATCAATCTTCTGCACACAACACTGCAACCATGAAAGCCGTTCAAATCCTTGGAGATGAGGCATCTCCCAAAATCGCCATCAGTCATTCTATATCCAAACCGGTACCTACAAAATCCGATATCCTCGTCCAAGTCCACGCAGCTGGTATAACCGGCGATGAAGTGACATGGCCAGAAGTCTATCAAACACCCACCCGCATCCCTGGCCATGACGTATCCGGAACCATCGCTTCTTTCGGTCCAGATTACGACGGCCCGCTCAGCATCGGGCAAGATGTCTTCACCATGATTTCCGCGGATCGTGGCGAGGGACAGGCGGAGTATGCCGTCTGCAAAGCTGAGGAGGTTGCTCCAAAACCGATATCATTGTCATATGCGGAGGCTGCAGTACTGCCGATTCCGGCCCTTACTGCGTGGGAGGCAATTACCGAGCACTCAACCATCACTTCGGATATGAGGATTCTCGTGACCGGTGCTTCGGGTTCTGTTGGGCAGTTGTTCGTACAGCTTGTCAAACATCTTGCTGGAGCTCATGTCATTGCACTGGCTTCAAAGCGCAACCACGACCTCTTGAGGACTCTAGGTGCAGACGAGGTCATCGATTATACCTTTCTCAATTGGGAGAGATTCATTAAGAACGTGGACCTTGTATTCGACACAGTTGGTGGAGAAGTCCTATCTAAAACCTGGGGAACTGTCAAACCCGATGGTAGTATCATTACAGTCGGAGATCCAGCACCGGCATGGGCATTCACCGATGGAAATGCTCCAGAGTCATCGAAGTATCCGGGTGTTAGGTACAAGCATTTCATCCTTTCGCCTAATGCAGAGAGGCTTACCCAAGTGGCAAGCATGGTTGACGAGGGCTTGTTGAAGCCGTTGGCTGTAAAGACGTTTCCCTTTGAGCAAGGTGTTGAGGCTTGGGACCATGCGAGACAGCGAGGAAGGGATTATAAAGTTGCTATTGAGTTTTAGATCAGTGAGGCGAGTTTCTTTAGTCTGGAATAGATGAATATTGGAATGAATCATGGTGCCCTAGTGTCCAACTAATCCCTTCATCGCCCATCCAGTCATAAGTAAAATCTGAGCCCATGTTAATCCACCCGCAAATATCTTCGAATGATCCCAGGGAGGCAAGAATGTCATCGCCCTGTGTTGACACGTTTGCAGACTGCGAACTTCCTTCCCCGCTGCTGCCTGTTAAACTCGGCACTTCACTGGAGCCAGACGCACTCCCTTTTTCGAGTCCCAGTACATGTCGGGCAATAGTCTTTATCTCTTTCACATTCTTTGCCGTCCTTATCCATACCTCACCTAAGGTCTTGAGACAGCCGATGGTAAGTCTGATCTGGTCTCTCGCTATCGCAAGTTCTTTATCTCGAAAGAGATATTTGCAGGCTGACAGGAGTGATAGGGTGCCTTCGCTGACCATGCATGTGGTGAATGGCGTGTGATGGAAGGGACGAATGGGAAGGGCTAAGAGCTGGATCTGTGCATTGATAGACCTGAGAACTCGCTTTGTATGGACGTTGATGAGATCGGCCTTAGGTGTCTCTGTGGGTGCTTGTCTGGCGCAACTTGATACGTTCTCGATGGGGTTGAATCTCAGATCAGATAATGGACGGTGCATACCGATAGTCGCTCTGCAGATGTTAGACCATGTCTATGTCACTTGAGGAAGGGAGTCTTACACGTGAATGAGTAGCTGGGCTTGGAACATCAACTCGTCAATACTCCCGTCGTCTCTCAACACCTTTTTATCCTTGGGTAAGAGCATAACCCAAGCGTCGATGACGGAGTCTGCGGATTGTATCATCCGCTCTGAGTCCTGTCTAGTTGCTCTCTTTGGAGTGACAGAGATTGCCAGTGCTGCAGCGCGTACAGCACCGATGAGGTATGCAAATGAAGAGAACTGTATATCCTCGTCTGCAAATTCACGAGACTCGAAATCTTCGAGTGTGTGAGGTTTTGGAATGGCCTTGCTGATTATTAGCTTGACGATTCAGCTGGTGGGTGGGTGGCATACTCACGCCTGACTTATACACATCTTCCTCACAAGGAAGATCAACAGTCGCTTCCACAAGAAACGCCTTCAGATTCATCGTTCCCAGCGTTCCAGCATAATACGCATCGACAATATACAACATCCACCACGTCCGTCTCCAAGACTCCATCAGCACAATATTTCCTGCGAATGCATTGACGAACTCTCTCTTGTGCATACCCAACTCGACTGCGACACTCGTAGCAGTATCGATTTCCTCCTTAGCCCTGGTAGTGTTGCTACTCCAGAACAAGGCGATTGAGTAGAGGAGTCGGCATTGGACTTGGATTGGGTCGGAGGGAGAAAGCTCCGAGATGCGACACTCAATTTCTGTTTGGAGAGGGTTGGACCACTCGTGTTTCTCATAGAGGTTGCCGATCAGGCGCATTACTGGTGTTATAGCAGTGAAGTTGGATGTTGATGAAGGGTTTTCGCAGAGTTTGACTGGGTGATGTAAGGGTAGTGCGAAGGGATGCAAGACGTGAAAGTTCTTGTAGTAAGAGGCAATTAAAGGGTCATCTTCCAAAGTGTGATGTGACTCAATGGTACTCGATGCGACGATCTCCTGGCTCATGTCTTGCTCTGGCAGAATAATATCCGCACAATCCATAAAATCGACATCAAGCTCCGGAATAGTCGAGGTCTGAGACTTCTCACTGCTCTGTCGAGAAGTACTCTTCCTAGCACTTCTCTTTCTCTCCACAAGAGCCGCACGATCAAGACCGCCTCTGCGCGAAGCAGTATACTGACATTCCTTCTCCGACGCAAGACATCTTGTACATTGCGGCTGCTTTGCATCACATTTGACATGCTTGGATCGACACTGGAGACACGCTAGTGAAGAGCGCGTCTGTACTCGGGTTGGTGCATTTTCGCTCATGGTTAATTATCGTTTGGGCATAGTTTGAAGGATGAATTGAGAATGGATGGATTGATCCCGGTAGTCAAGATCGGGGTAATCGGGTATCCGTGTATCCGGACTTTCGGACGATGAGCTTGTGTCAGCTCGGGGAATCGGATATAACACGGGCTTGACGGAAATGACGATATTGAATGAGTGAGATGATTGAGAGGCGTGAGAGGATACTAGATTGCCGCCCAAAGCTTTGAAAGCCAAAATTGAATAGTGCAATACTATGCGTTTCTCCTAGGCCTGCTTTTTGGGAAACTCAATACCAAGACTCAAATAATCCGTCTCCTCAAACTCTTCACACTCAAACATCCACCTCGTCCCTTTCCGCCCTCTTACACTTTCCTTCATCGCGTCCAAGTAGTCTGATTTCACTGCAAGCTCGGGAATCGAAAAATCACCCGAAGTTATTTCACGAGCCAGATTATCATAGTAATCTGACGCCGACGTGAACAGAAGGCCGGGCCTCTCCCCCAGTTTTTCCGTCATCCTTTTCATTGCCACGTTAGAGCTTCCATAGGGTGGCACATACAGCTCCAAGTAACAATGCCTCTCTGCCTCAACAGGGTGAAGGAATATTGCCTGGAACACCATATCGTATAATACACCCATGCGTAGACCGTCTGGGAATAGGAGGATTCGGCAGTCTTGCTCCTCGTCATTGACGTCTACGCCATAACCGATTGCTGTAATGGGAGGTTGAGCAACAAGCATTCTGCGCCAGCTTGCGCCGCGGCGGACGAAGGCTTTGTGAACCTTCCGGCCGCCTTTCATGTGAGTCATGCTCATTCCTGGTACTGCCAGGGAAGAGTAGTCTAGACAGCCTTCATCAAAGTGATATTTTTCGCCGCGTCTAAGAATCGGTTCGAAATGCTTTAGTAAGAGTGGGTTGAAGACTCGTTCTTGCTTTGGGTCCGAAGACGGACAAGACTGCAAGTAGAGGTTTTGTTGTAATACAGACGATGTTGAGATTATCTGGTGCCAGCGTTTTGACACACGTTGAGCGTTGAATAATGTTTCTATGTCCATGTGCGTGCATATACAATAGAGTAGCTCATAGATTTCCAATACCTTGCGGGCGGCTGCACAAGATTCTGGCGCTGGAGCGGCAGTTTGGCGTTTGTTAGTGCGATTTCGTCCCATGTTGAGTTTCGCAAGTGTATATTCGATCAAAATAGAAGAAGGCTTTGTTTAATATAATGAAGATACTAAACAAAGAGTTATATATGACGGTTGCGTATATTTTAATGGTAGGTCACAGTGACTCACGCCGTGATCCCTGCCTATCGTAGCGCAAAAGGATTCAGATCCTAGTGGCTCTTGAGGCTCATCTTAACACTGCCTTGCTTGATATGGAGATAATATTCAGTAAAGATATCTTAGGCGAGCAGAAGCCGCATGAACCAAGAGCTCGCTACATCCCTCCATGAATTTGTCGTATGACAATTTGCCGGTGACAACCCAGGATCATACCAGACCAGCAGGCCTACATATCAACCCCATTCAACGACAACCTGAACAGCATGGAATTCTTAATCTCGTCTTTTCGAGCCATGAGTTCCTCTACATCCCAATTCGCCCAAACAAACTTCCCCTTCAGGAATTTCGCTTCCTTCGAAGCAAGCCATACGATAAAATGACCAGGCAATTCCACTAGAGAGGTCAGCTTCAATCTCACAACTCGCGATACAAAACATACCTGTATCGAAAGCAACTGTGATATCAGGATTGATACCCGTCGCGATGATACCAGGCTGGAAATTAACAACATGAAGGCCCGGGTTCTCAAAAGCAACGTAGTCAAACATCTTGATCGCTGCTGCCTTGGCAGCCCCGTAGGCAAAGTCGCCTGTGATGGAGTCATTCGGCTGCCAGTGGCCTATTCCGGAGCTTGTGTTAAAAAGTTTTGCTCCTGGTGCTGCGAGTGGAAGAAATGCTTGGATGGAATTGAATGCGCCCATGATGTTGATCATCAGACTGCGAAGGAGTTCTTCCTCTGGATATCCAGCTACAGTGCCATACACCGGAAGTATACCCGCGTTAGCAACAAAGATGTCAATCTTTCCAACTCTGTCAACAAAGTTGTTTAAAGCTTTGTCGATGGACTCGCGGTTGGTAGTGTCCGCAGCCTCATATAGGACAATCGTCGATGGATTGGCTGCTTCAATTGCCGCTGCTGCTTTCTCCAGACGTTCGAGAGTTCTTCCAACGATTGCGACAGATTTCGCGTTTGCTTGAGCAAAGGCTACACCGATTGCTTGCCCGATACCATGACCACCGCCTGTAATGACGATGTTTTGGCCTGAAACTGAGAGCTCGGGTCTTGTTGGAAAGATCATTGGGTATGGCTTGTCATGCCAGGTCTTTGTGAAAGACACCATGTTTGGGAAGGGAAGTTGTGCCATCGTTAATTCAATGAGATATCTGAATAGGCTTGAAGATCTGGTCAGGTACTGGAATGAGAGGTCGGTTCAGAGGTGGTAGTATTGTTCTCGATGTCATGAATGAAAATCATCGGTCAGGACGATCTCTGCCGCTTTATATGTAAAAATGTAGCTATAATCGCTTTTGTAAGCTTGGTGATTTATGTCTTCCATGGAACTCTTCCGTGGAAGCTATCGCCGCCGTCTTCTCTGGAATGTCTTGCCTTTGGGCGAAGGATCTTCATTTTTGGGGTTATTCAGCCAACTTCCGCGGAAGAACATCATAGTCTTGCAAATACCACCAATTGATAAGCCGTCGAAGATTGTTCTTGAATAACGTTATTTATTAAGTTTCCAAATCGTGAAAGAGGAGGTTTTTTTCATTGAGGACTGGTGAAGTACGCAGGCGGCTGTGACTGCGTCTTTAAATGTTTTTGTATACGGCCTTTTGCGACGAGCCTACCCTCCCTCAAGAGGTGACAGCACGATATAACCCCATTCACATGATCTACGAGATCTACAGCCCAGAAACGTTGCAATCAATTTTCATAACATGCTCTACTATCAGCATGGTGTCGAGAGCACTCCTCTCCTACCACAACCACCCTTAACAAAACGCTGACTCAAACCACCACACATTCACACCAAAGCAAATACCAGTACATTGGCCTAAGTCCCAAAAAGTAAACAATAAGGTTAAACGCACTCAGGTGTCGCCGATCATCTTGAAACAAACATGTCTCGATAACCGTTTCCAGTAGTATCCAAAAACAACACGGTGTAAGACGTGTTTTAGGCTGTCTCAGGTAAAAAGCAGGTACAGCTTCTCGCAAAAGTCCACCAACCAGAATAAGCGAAGATCGCGCTTAAGAATCCCAAAGCCAGGGTGTCACAGCCACATGCACGACCGAGGATCCTTTCACGAGCCGAGTACCCAGGGTAGCATTGAGGAAAGAGAATGTGAATGTTTAGATATAGTATGCATTTATGTAAAGACAGCCCCTTCTAAACGCTATACACAAGAAGATATAAAGTGAAAACAAAAAGGTGATGCTAAACACCATGTCGTAAGCGACCGTGAGAACCCTTTTCCTTTTCCTACACATGAGAAGCAGGGAAGAATAATTCATTCCACATTAAAACCGCCATCCAAGTCATCACAGGACTTTTCTTTTTTACAAGTGAAGCGAGAGAAAATTCAAGATATTATTATCGACTGATCCGACCATCCATCCGGGGATAGTGTCGACTCTTTGATGCTTGTAGTGATGTATAAAAATGCAATTGTGCGCAATACACAAAGCCCCAAAAACGCCTGACAATGCAAGAGAGGTATAGTAAAATGCTGGAGAAAAAAGTCTATGATGACAGAGACTTGTACCGCCAGAGCCGTTGGCGTTCCTTAACCCACCACTGCGCTATTGGTATGGCTTCCGCTACCCACTTCGATGCCTCGTCGCCGAGGGCGGAGCCAGCTGCTGTGACGAGCTCTTCTGGTGTCCACGCTGTCACGGGCTTCAATTCCATGGGGTCGCTGACGGCGTCGGTGACCCTGTATTCGATGACCTTGCTGAGGGGGATGACAAGACGCCAGGGGACATCGGCAGATGTAACACCAAGCATACCAGCGCCAGAGTTGACGACGGAGAAAGCCCAAGCGCGTCGGTCGCCGTCGCTCTTCTTGTAGGGTCGGATGAGGGATTGACCCTCGTAATCTTGGACAAGATCGGAGGCGATGTGGGTGTCCTTCTCGTTGAGGGAGCCACTGTTGATGAGGAGGTCGAGGATGGTGGGGAGGATAGAGATGGTGGTAGTGTTGGCGTCGTACTGGACTCGGGGGAGGTGAGGGTGTCGGAAGGTGAGACCAACTCGGTAGTTGGAGATGAACTGGTTCTCATAGGTACCCTCCTTGCCGGCGTCGTCCTTGAAAGAGTGACCGTGGTCACCAGCGAAGACAACCAGGGTCTCGTTGGCGATGCCTTGCTCGTCGAGGAGGTTCATCAAGCTAGCCATCCAGCCATCGTGATAGCGGACAGTGTTCATGTACTTGTTGAAGTTGTCGTGCATCTTGTTCATACCAGTGTGCGACAGGTAATCGTAGGTGGGATAGCCCTTGGGCAGACCCCAAGCGTGGTGGGTGGTACTGGTGAAGTGACTCAACCACATGCGCTGGTTGTTCTTGGTGGTGTTGCCAATGAACTCCTTGAGGTAGGGCATGAGGATAGGCTCAGGGTAAGCGAAGTAGTTGATCTTCTGGTAGAGGACGTCGGACTTGTTGTATCGCCAGTCGTTCTCGAGCTGCTTCTTGGTGATGATGTGCTCAAAGCCAAGCTTGCGGTCAAACTTCTCCTGGCGATCGTACTCCTCAATCTCAGCCTCGAAGAGAGCAGTCTTCCACTGCAAATCACGGAAGTCGTCGGAATCGGAAGAGACGTTCTTCTTGACCTTGTTGAGCATGCTCAGGACCTGAGGAATGCAAGGCTGGTAGCTGTCGGTATCGGCTTCGGCGAACTTCTCGACGGGCATGGGGTAGGCACCGCAGTGGTTGGCGCAGTAGCTCTTGGTAGACATAGTGGCAGCAGTGTAGGCGGTGGCGACGTTGATACCACCAAAGCCCTCCTCGGCCTGGTCGTGCCAGGTGTAGTTGGGGGCAGCGTAGGGCTTGCCGTTCTTGTCGGTGAAACCTTGCTTGACACCGGTGATCTTCTCGATGTGAGGCATCATCCATGACAATCGCTCGTTGGCCTCCTCCTTCTCCTGGTCGCTCTTGTTGAGATCCATGATCAAGCTGTGGGTGTGAGAACCCTGCTGCAGAGGCCAGAAGTCCTGTCGCAGAGACTCCATGAGGATGAAGACGACGTGCTTGATCTTGACGTTGCCATTGCCAAGCGCCTCCTTCAGAGTGGGAAGAATATCGGTATCGAGGTTGGTAATCTTGAGAGGATCGGCGACGGGGTTGTAGTAGGGATCGGCCTCGGCCACAGTGGCCTTGGGGCACTTGTTGTCGGTAATGAGACCCTTGGGATCACCGAGCGAACCGTGATAGCCGTTCTTAAAGCGCTTGGCATCGAATCGGAAGAAACCACGAGGCAGGCTGACATTCTCCTCTGGCATCCAGTTGGGAGTGTTCTTTCGGTACTTCTCGCCAAGAGAACTCATGCTCTTGCCGGCAAGAGGTGCCCAACCCTTGTAGTAATCGCCCTCGGGCTGCTTCCAATTCTTCTTGTTGATGAGCTCGGGAAGGGGGAAGTCATTGTGAATAAGCGCACGTTGGCCAGCGCAGAAGTCGGGTTCGGATGCGAAAACGTCGAGCATGGACACGGGCAGTGTCATTGACAGAAGATCGTAGGGCTTGGCAGGTCGGAGAATAAGTGTGATGCCAAGGAAGAGCACGAGAGCAATCTTCCACAACCACGAGAAGAAAGGAATTCGGTTAAAGAAGCGCGCAATCTTTCCCTTCGCGGTGTTGGACTCGCCCTTGCGGAAGTTATCGTTGGATCGGTAATCCTCGTCCATCGAGTATGTATCGGTCGTCGATTCGAGATCGTTGTCGGCGTTCTTCAGGGCAGAGTACTTGCCGCGCTGCATACCGGGGATTCGCATGCGAAGGCTTCGGAAATAAGCATACACTAAGGGGAGGATGGGAGATTAGCTTGCGGACATTGACCACCGACATCAGGGAGCGACTAACCTGAGAGAATGTTGTCGCCAATAGCGCCCAAGAAGGCACCGAAAGCACGGTAAACATAACCATGGATGGGCATAGCGACAATGAGCAGACCGATTCCACAAGCAATGACGGCCTCACTGCCACTGAAAAGCACCTTAAGACCCTCCTTGCTGGTGGCATAGGCAGTCGCATCGCGCCAATCGAGCTCGCCTCCGGTCTTGACGAAGAATCCAAGCTGTGAGGATGAACCGCCGTGGGAGATGAGTCTGCGACGAAGAATGTTAGCTTGTTTTGGTTGGCGCATTGCGCGAGGCAAAGGGCGGTGGGAACATACGTAGCTATTGTGCCGAAGAAGCAAGTGATCCATGCCCACGGTGTCCTAGACTGGACCAGAAGCAGACGTCCGATACATATCGTCAAGATGTCGAAGAGGAAGAAGGTCGGCAGGTAGAGGAAGAAATTGGAGGCGGGGACGGTGAAGAAATGCGTATAGAGATGTAGCAGTTTGCTGGCGAGGATCGACGTGAAGAACACGCCGAACACGTACGATACCGAGAAGAGGAAACACATTTTGCCGGTGAGAAGGAGAGGGAGAGAGAGGGACTCAAAAGTCCTGATCGTTCATGCGCGGTGCGAGTTGGAGAGAAAAAGCGAAGGGCGCCCAGAGATGATACCAATATGTGTTGAAAGAAATTGGCAGAAGAAAAACTGGGGAGGGCGGATGACGGGACGCGAGAGGCAAAGCAAAACCTTATAGTGTTGAAGGCCGCTCGCTCAAGGTGTTGAAGAAAGAACGCAAGAAAAGGAGGGAAGGCGCGCTACCGACAACACAAATAATTACTCTGATGAAGAGGAGAAGAAAGGTTAAGAAAAAGTGTCGGAGGAGTAGGAGAGGGGGAAGCCGAGGGAAAATTAAGAAAATGAAAATAGCAAAGATGGAACAATGAACTAGCTAGCGCTGTGCCTGGATCGTCTTTCCAGCTGCCACAGAACTGCTGCTACTGCTGTAACTATTAACTTTTAGGTGGTCCTGAGGCGCTGGATGGTCTCGCGACACCATTTGCACCTAAATCTGGCACCTGTGAGGTCTGGACTCGGCTGGACTCTTGGGCCCTTGGCACCTTCCTTTCCAATGAACAGGAGAATGTGGGGTAATTGCGAAGGGCCAAATAAGAAAGGGGTCGCGTGTAGCCAGGGGTCAAGTAGGCCCGTGTAGCGCTTCTTGGCTCCGCTTCTCGTACTGTGCAAATACGCAAAATTATTAGGGGCTCGTTTATAGCGGGACCCGACAAGAGGAGGACCCTTTGTTGACTTGACTCTTCTGCTGCAACGTGGCTAGTACAGTGTGTATCGCTTACCTGTCAGAGACGGGATTACAGAAGGAGGGTGCACGGCAGTGTAGTGCAGTTGGCGGAATGATTACACCGATAATGCTTATCATTTTAGCCAAGTATTGCGTTCACCCAGCCATTTCCTATTGCTCGCGTGATCTCACTCCCGTTTCAATCCAGCCCGAGTTAATTTTTGCTTGACTCTTGTAGCTTCGGCGATTCTGACTCTTTGCTACGCCACGTCTAAAGACCGGTTCGGTGGCGCATCAACTATCGACCGAGGTGGGGAGATGGTTCTTTTTGGGGTAATTACCGAGTGACAGATTATCAGCTGTGAAACTATTCACACGGTGAATATTTTGGCGTGCACCGCCACGCCTCGGAAGTGCATCTGCAAGTTGGCTAAAGCGGGGAGGCTGAGTGCAAGATGCTGTTCCAATTCTGGTGATGGGATCATGATCACCACCAAGTCCTGTTGGTGCCGCGTTTACAGTAAACTCAATTATACCTCATACTGCAGTAAGCATAGAGATCCTCAATCCTCCTCCATCCTTCGGCTCTTCTCTTTTCTTTTGCCGTCATAACCTGCGACTCGTGGCTTGCGGGATCGGCCGTTGCAACAACCAATAATCATCTCACCATCAACATTGTCGAGTTTCACCTCTCTGTCCGTCCGCACGCAGCCAACCAACAACTGTTCCATCCTTCAGCCCAGATCCCTCTCACCCCCTGCAATATAACTGGCTATGCCGTATACTGCTACTCTGCCTGCCCCCAGGGCTGACTCGGTGGGAGCTCAATGTCACGTTAATAGCGGATACCGGCTTCTAGCGTCCTTCTTTCGTACTGCCATTGAGAGAGTGCGAGTGCACCGTGGCGAAGCGCCTTTCCAACGGCGGCAGTTCATCTGCAAACGCTGCATTGACAAGCGGGTCCAGCTCCTTTTTTTTCGGTCAACCTCACCCATTCCACCATTCCAAGAGAAGGCATACATTGAGGGTCCGGCACAAGTAGCCGGAATATCATGGCCATATATCCCAGCGTCATTTCCGTGAATACGAGATAGTGCAATCGATAATCATTTTAGCTTTCGTAAAGGTGCAATAGCTTCACTTTTGTCAAACGACGGTCTGGCCTCGACCGTGTAGCAATTATTGAGATACGCGATCATGGGCCTTTTTTCCCTGTCATGTTGGACGATCCTTTTTCTAAAAGTGGACATGCCAACCTCCTGTCGAGAGAACAACAGCCTTGTAGAGTAGTAGCCAAGAAGTCTGTTCCTTGAATTGACAAGATGGGCACGCGACACTTTTTGGCACAAAGACCAACAAAACAATGGGGGTCGGGTTTACCGAAGACGTATCCGTCGATAGCGTGGCTGGGCGGTTGAGGTTTTTCGTTTTTGGTCGGGCTACCAAGTCCCGTGATCGACATTGGCACTTTGTTCAAGCTTTTCGTCGCGCCGTGCACGGTGGAAGGCCAATTTCTTCAGCCCACTATTTTTGTTGTTTTTCTTGACTAAGGTACCGGGTAGCTTGTGTGTCAATTGAATCGTGATCAATTGAGGGCCAAGATTTTGGTGTTTACGTGTCAATGGATTGATGTTACTTGATTAAGAAAGTGAAAATGCAACCTTCTTCAGGCTGATTCCTTGGAGGGCTTGGCTGGTAGCAATCGCTTACTGCATGCACCGCCGAGAAAATCTCAAAAGCTTAGCCCGTACAATGTGCATCCCGTATGATGACGAATCACCATGGTGAGGCCAAGCCCAATAAGCCGCATAAAGACACGGTTTAAAGCATGTTTTCTATCCTAAATGATTATCGCCGATCTCGAGGAATAATTATGGGTTTCTGTTGACCCATTCCCAAAGTCCATTGACAATGTCATTGTAGCATTCGTCGCAGTGGAGGGGCAGAGGTTGGTTGGGAACAGTGGCTTGCTTGCCCGTTAACTTCGTGGCAGTGAATCAATAGCCCCAGATTCTCAAATGCACAATGACCTCACACTTTGACAGCCACGCATAACAATGAGACATGTCGCAATTGAGCTTGCGACAGTCGATCATTTTGACAATAACTTTCTGGGTTTTAAAAGGCTCATTTAAAGCCACAGTGCTTTGTTACATCGCTATAGCTTTGTTTGTTACCCTGTGGCACGGAAATGCCTAAATTCGTGACAAGTTAGCAGGCAACCACCACGATCAAGTATGTATGACGACAGGGTAAGCGGCGACACCAGGAACTGCAAATAAGCACAAGCTTAGCCTACAAGTCTATGTCTGACACAACCACACAAATAGCCATGGTCTGAACTTTGTCGCCTTCAGAAACCGATTGCGAGGTGATGATGCTGTTGACGTGAAAACAATAAACAAATGACACAAACACCGGAAACTACCGATTGAGTGACAAACCATCGCGTATATCGCACGAATCGACTGTATTCCATCACAACACAAGAAGACTCAGATTGTTCCACCAGGATCTCCTAAGGTGCTATACTTGTAACCGCTCGTCTACTGATCTCACCCTATAGGCCTGGACATGTACCCTCGGCTATCTGATAAACGAGATGATGCACCACAGGCACAAGCTCGCCAACAATTATCACGAAATTATCGGACGAGTCAACGCGGCTATATTACGATAGTTAACCCCAATTACTGGCAATCTTGAGTCGTCGAAGACGCGATCGTGATGGACTGTCGCTGCTACCATGACTGGGCAATGTATCAACATCGCATGTCGGAAGCGCCTTCCTAACGTGCCTTTGTATGGTGCTGTACAGATCATGAGGCGTGATTGAATAGACGCTATTGAACTTGACGATGAAGTCGCCTGCAGGATGACAACCACAGGTATCTCTGAGATGGGTATGTCACGACGTTATCGCAGAAGTCTATGTGTATTGTGTCTGGTAATTTCAAGGAAACTATCTGGCGCTCTCCGTACCATACTAGTGAGCCAAAAGGTCTTCTCTATGCTTGCTAACCCACTCCTTAAACGTAGTAGGTTCTCTCCCAGTGTACTTCTTCAAGTTCATAGACGCCTTCTTATACTCATCCGGATCATAGAGAATAGTCGGATCGCGCGCAAGTCCTTCCAACCGCTCCACGGCTGACTTGATCATAGGCTCCGGAAATCCCCTCGACCTGAGTTTCTCCGCGTGCCTCTCACTATCGATTTCCTTAATAGCAATGTCCTTCTCAAGACCCTCGCTCACGATCTTCCACGCTTGGCGTTGGGGTAGTAACTCGGGTCCGCATTGTGTGATGATCAACTCTCCTGAAGCTGGCGGCTCTTCAACAATCATTGCACCAGCGAGGGTACCGACGTCTTCGGGAGCGAGATAGTCGAATGGAGCATCAGGATGAGCAATCTCAAGTTTACCGCTCTTAACCTCTTCCCAATCCTCCAACATCTGTATGTTACTCGAGAAGAACGCAGGACGAATAGTCGTAAAAGCTATCCCACTCTCCTTGAGCGCAAGTTCAGCCTTCCCGTGCACAACAGCCAAAACCTCATCTGCCTCGACGGCCTTCTTCGCACCGCCATGCTCCGTCACGACATATGAGGAAAGAAGGACAACATGCTGGATGCCGGATTTCTTCATGGCTTTGTATGTTTCTAGGAGGCCATCTTCTGCTTCGAAGAGGATGTAGGAGAATGCTACTGTTGCGCCGGATTGAGTGACGGCGCGTGAGATGGAGGCTGGGTCTGAGAGGTCTGCTTGGACGCGGGTGAAGCCTAAGTCTTTCTCTTCTTGTGATGTGAGGCCAGGGATGGGCTTTTGGATATTGCGCATTGCGAGTGTTACTTGGGCGCCGAGGGATTGGGCGTGGAGGGCTGCTGAGCGGCCGACTGTGCCTGTTGCACCGAAGATGATGGCTTTGACGGGCGCCATGATGATGCTGTTTCGCAGTGTATGATGTTTTCTTGTTGAATCGTAGACCATAAATGATTATTGGAGATTGTTCTTATATATACTTTATGCCAAGCTATGCTAGCTGATCAATGTCGCGCCTTTCGGTATTGTGGGTGGAAGTTTCGGTGTCGCATTTTGTCCGATGGGAAGCTCCGTCAGAGCAACCTAGCTATTCAAGGCTATGATAAGAATAGAAAAGACGAAGCATTATCCTATGCTAAAGGCGATTGCTAGGAGTTCGGACAATGTGAACTGTCCGGTCGGACTGATTGATAGCGAATTTGGCGAATTTGTGGATCGTCTACGTAATTGATCTACACTACTCGAGAAGCATGATGCAAGTGCTCAACAATGTTAAGACATCGACAATGAATATACTTAAATCATAGTGATTGTCTCCTTGTCGCCTAATTGTAGGCTCTCTACTTCAATAAGTTCTGGGGTATCTGACTGCCAGCAGCTGGTAATGAACTGATAGCCAGAATCGCAAGGTCTGAAAATGAATGTCTCCCGAGAATTAGGAATAAACCCAATCCTGTCATGCTTTTCTAACCGATTCAATTTTCTTCCTAGTATCAAGTGACCGTCCCCTGTGATCCCTAAACTGGATCTTTCTAAGATCCTATCAATCATTGAGTTGAGTAACGTCTCAGTTGCGAAAGCATCAAATAAGCCCGCATACTCATCTGTTGCTTTGCTAATGTCTCTTGAAACCGCCTCATATTCACGAAGTGTGTGACCAGAAAACCGCTTCAGAAAGCTGGCCCAGGTTTCGAAGCTATTGTCCATACTTGCTTGAGTGGCACATTGAATCGTGTCTAAAACACTTGATGAGACTGCTCGCAGTAACAGACCTATATTGGAAACAATATCCTCTAGGCTATGCTCGTCCTGAAGCTCAGGGTATGCCCAGTCTTGCTCAAGGTAAACTACCCTCTCAATTGTCTGAAGCCAATATATGGGACATGAGATGCGTAGGATAGTGGAAGAATGCTCTATTTCATGTGTTGCTGTATCATCATGGGGAGATCCTTCTTCAATGCTTAGAAGCTCGTTCGTGATTCTTATCCAAGACCAGTCAGCAAGTTGGATGGGTAGCTTATCGTCACTTGAAATCGTACCTATATCTGTAGGTCATAGAAGCCGATGGGTATTGCAGGGCGAGCGAATCGTATCGCCTTAAGCAAGAAAAGTCAGGGACCCAACTCGGACAGCCGTCCATCCCCCTTGTAGGAGAAAGTAAGAACCCAAGGATATCTATACCCATATGAGATAGGAGGAAGCTGGCAACCGAGTGATAGACATCTGAAACAGACTTAGTATAGTCGGGCTCAATCGCAGCTGGGAGCCGGCTTGTGCTGAGGAGACCATATAAGGAGTATATGGCATCTCGTGGATCTGTCATTGAGTTTTGGCTACCATCGCTCAACAAATATATAAGCCGGCGACAAATATGAAGGTTTGATGCAGGATGTACACTATGAAGGCTGTTTTGACCAGAATCGACAAGGCTCTTGTCCAACGTCAATGCCCGTAGTGTTCTGACAGCTCGAGAAAGACAGCCTCTAATGATGATAGTCTTTTCAGGATCAAGGTTCGCTGATACCTTCAATGCTTCAATACCGGCTATAAATAGTTTAGGAAGACTTATATGCTTGAATCCCGTCCACATTTCCGAAGGCTTCGATGCAGACAGAGCAACTTCTTGGAAAACCCAAGCTCTGCAAAACCACTCAAGATCAAAAAGCCTGACGGCTGCCACTGTCAAGAACTCATTGATCCTAAGCCGCTGAACGGTGAATGCGTTTTGCACCGCATCGCAAACATCGCTTTCAAACGTAATGGGTATAGTCTTAAACCCAAGGTGCTCGCATAACCGCTCGATGTAACGGAAAAAAGCCTCAGTAACTTCCTCTGAAACTTTTGGTTGTTGATGATCCATTCCCCAAACGAGAAGAAGGTACGTTTGTCTGTAGATATGATCCATACGCTTGACTTGTTTGTTGCGCTCCACAGGGTCTTTCTGGTTAATACAAAGAGCATCAATCCAAAACCTGGGGAGAGACGAGTCGTTCCACTTGGCAATTCGGCCAGTCCCGGACCTTTCCATGTGCAATTTATTGAGGGCTGTACGATCACCGATGGATACAAAGTAGTATAGCATGGCGACTTCTGCTGTTTCAGCAAGGTCTTCTGAATCTTGTAGAGGAGTCGCGAGAGAATTTAGTGCTTCAATGATTTGAATACCTGAAGGCCAGCAGATAACCGGTAGACACTGGAGAACAAGGAAGACTTCTTTCAAAAGGGCCTGGAAGTGCCGTAGGAATGAGTCCAGGTTCCTAGTCACGTCGTGCTGAATGCCATTGAGTGAGATTGGAACGGTGTCGGTCGCGTCTCCCCAGACATATGATAATGCAATATAAGGCGGTTCATTTTCCAGAGAGACCGTTTCAAGCTCACATCGGTTGGGGTCGTGAAATCCCGCCGGCAATAGTTTCACCAGTCGAGTGGCCGAGGAATCGTTTGGCGGTAGCGGCGCATACGGCGTTGTGGCTTTGTTCTCGGCCATGTTGTCATTCTTACACGACCTCGTACTCGACGCAGCTTGACTTTGTGATAAGTGACTTGCAAGCGAACAAGAACTGTCTATAGCTCGGGGTGTGAAAAAGGCTTATAGTAGCTGCGCCCTCATGAAAATTAACAAAGTTAATTGAGGAATCCGGCTGCGTTTATCTTTGCCCATCCTCAGTGACGTTGTGAACCCCTCTCAGATCAGCCAATGAAACTACGCCGCGTCTCAATGCGGCTGTACATATTCGTAATTGCAGTAGGCTTCAGCGTAAGTCAAGCCCAAAGTACAAGGTACAAGTTGTCAAAAGCTAAGCCTCACTACAGGCTGCAATGTCAGTGGAAGGTGCTGTAAGTGTAAGAAGTCATAACAACGAAATGGGTAGAGGAACTACCGCCGCTCGCAGCGTCTGTAAACGTGATTTGAGCCTTCTGGTTGTGATGGGGGTTTATTTTATTGGACGCTTTATTGATCTCCTGGGAGCTAATGTCGTGAACGTTGCGGGATACGCTCATGGGACTTCATGTTATCCAGCCTCTACTACTAAAACCATACGGTACATTTCTCAACGACCTTGACGTTGCTGCAAACCTCCGTCTGGCCGTCCGCCCGATGAAGCCCCGGTCTTATCATAAACCTCACATTCTTTACAGCTCCCTGAGAGCTTCCTGCAGCTGGCGCCATATAGACATCATTGAACGTCCCACCGCTCAACCACTGAAGTGTGTATAAATCTGTTTGACCAGATAGTATAAGATCCATATCGACGGTTTTGCGAATTACAGCTCGGAGGTCACGATAATAGGCATCAGAACTCGGCTGCCGTGGTCGACACGGCGCAAGTAGCTCTTCGATGTTCATGGCCACATGTTCAACTTCTTGGTTTCGCTGCTGCGGATCTTCCAAGGTCGAGGTCATGTTCGCCATCAGTGTCCTCCAATGATGATGTGATGATGAGAGGCTCATAATACCTTTCTCGGAGTAGCCGGCTGTCAGTTTACGGTCTGTTCTAGAATTAGATATTGGCTCGCTGCGTATTGAAAGGAGCACTTACCGAGTCTGCGTATATCCCTCCTGTAGTGACCAGCCCAGCACATAGGACCGTCAGAAGCAACACCCCCAAACACAAGTCTGCCAAGGTCGGCCCACAGAGCAGCCTTTACCAATGCGAGACCTGATTTGTGACCCGTCACAATATTTTGCGGTTCCTCGGCGATGTCCCGAAGGGATTCACGTTGAATGGTGGCCCATGATGCAATTCTCTTCTGGGAGGCATCACGAAAATGGTTGTCGACAAAGTTCTCAATATCGTAAGCGAGGGTGTTCCAGTCCTTTATAATCTCGCTACTGGGTCTACTCAGAGGAAGACGCGGGTTTGAGTTGGTATAAGATTTCTCTGCGCTTTCGCTGCACTGGCGTCTCAATGTCTCGTTGTCTTCCATTAATTGCTGGATTTGACTCGATTGCTCTGTAAGAAGCTGTTTCAAATCCTCGTTCGCCTTCTTGAAGTTCTCTATCATATTACTTGTGTCGGTAATGCGCCTGTCCAGTATGCCATTCTCGTTTGCATTGCCAGTGGCATTGGCACAGGTGGCAGGCTGGACTTGTTGCGGGGTGTAGCCGCTGGGCCTCTCTTCTTGGTGGGCGGTAAGAGGCCTGCAGCCCACACTCTTATTTGTCGGCTGGGCTGCCGTCAAGGGCAAAACGTCGGAACCCTGACTCGATTGATGAGTGGAAGGGTTGACACCAGCAGAGGGCTCTTTGCCCTTGAACTCTGTGCTTGGTGAGATAAGCTCCTTCACCTTCCGGCCGGTTCGTTTCGCAAATGCTTTTCCGTTGCTCCGTCTGGTTGGTGGCTCGCCCATAATGTCCTTTCCTCTTGGATGACTTGTGGAGCGAGGGCGGTTGCTTGGCTGCGCTGAGGTGTTGTGTTGAACCATTCCAGCGTCGAAGCTTCGATGGCGGTCGGTGACAGGGCGAGCGTCCGCCATTCTAAGGTGATCCGGTAGGAAAACCAATTTGGGATGGGATTGGGATGGGAAGATACACAATGTACGGTGCCAGAAATACTTAATACGTCTTATATTCTATCCTGGAGTGTAAACAATTGGTTGGAGCAAATGAAACAAGGTCGGAAGAGTTAGCGTCGATTTCATCCAGCTTGTACCGCTCTGAATAGAACAATATTCGCATTAGAGCCTGTTCCTGCTCGTTAGGGGTACGCCCGTATTGTACAAGGGCAGGGGAGCCTTGGCATGCAGGCTACAGAATGAATGCGTCTCAGCTCAATCTCTTAAGTCAATCTGCCTTGCCGAGGCATGAGATTTCAGGCTGCAAGGAGATCTACGCTGTGAAAACGATCAAAGAAGGCTTTTTGTTGCAGTGGTTGGGACCCCCCTAAGTCTTTGGTCAGGAAGGAAAACCGTCAAACCAGGCAACAATGAGGGTTGATTAGGGAACCACAACTCGAAATGCCTCATGTCTCGGTTTCCTGTCTCACAACTCTCGCCACTTACCTTGACCTTCAGCCCGTGAACTACGTTGACCATCAACGGGCGTGATCATTCGTCAAGCCCACTGTAAGCCGCCACCAATATTTGCACTTTCTCCTGCATAATATTGCCCAGCTGAACACACGTTTGTGGAAATGGCGGGGTAGGTTGAAAATGGACGGGACTTGCTAATGACTGCCCGGTTCACCGAGAGACTACGGATTTGCCTCTTTCTCACGGGGTTGGGAAGTACATTTTGCATCTGGTGTTATGCCGTTTGTCATAAAAAAAAAAAACATCACCGAAGAACAATGTATCTACCAGAATTAAAACTCTCATTGAGTGCTGCCTGCGCCTTGGTGGCTTGCTATTGCATGCAACTAAATCCCCATACCAAGCTTCACTGCAAAGTATGTGGCATTCAATACCACGGTAAGAATCCATGCAGCTGTGTGACCGGAATCCTTCATAGCCTGCTTCATCCGATGCCGCATTGGGGCGCCAGGCTGAATTCTCAGTCGATCTACCGAGTCGCTTATGGCGCGGAGGAGCATTTTGGTTTGTTCAATCTCGCTCTTGACTCGACGTTCCTCCGTCTTGTCGAGTGGCTGCCTCTCTTGGATCAGCCCCAACTCATCGTGTAGGTTACACAACTTGAGTTGGTAGAACTCATGATCCTTTTCAAGCTGCTTGACCAGGGTGATGCCTGTGGCTGTTTCAATGATCGGCCGATCCTCATCGACGATTTCCTTTTGGATATCGAGAACAACGCTCTCTTGATCTGCGAGCTGGTAGACAAGGCTGAACGCTGACTCTGGAGTCCCGTCAAACTGCGCATTGTAGGCGTTTTTGTCTATCATTGGGCTCCAGAAGTTGTTGAGAAGCTCTTGCTCACGAAGGACGGCCGTTTTACGGTCTTCGGGGCGAATAATATTCCACATTGTCGTAACCAGGATGACATTTTTGAGGGCGTCATCCCCAACAATGGTCTGTAGAAGCCGAAGATAATCTTGAGACGTTTTGGTCATACGGTTCTCCGTGATCTTGTGCAGGTACAAGATGCCTCGGAGTGGCAGACCTGAGAGATGCTGTGCCGACAAGTAATCGGTGATCTCTGCAAGGATATCTGCTTGAGAACGTTCCGTATCATCAAAACCTGGTGTGTCAACAACGGTGATACTGCGTTTCTGATCCCCATCATCGAGAAGTATCTCAACTGCCTCACATTTCCGAGTCTCTGTGGAGTATGTCAGCCTGGACCCTGATTGCATCGAGGCAAAGGGTAGTTGTTACCAGAGAATAGTGAGTGACCCTCCTCAACGGCATTTTCCTTTAGCCGGTTCAGGAAATAGCTCTTTCCAGCACCAGTAACGCCCATAATAACAATAACGCCATCGTTTTGGTCTGCCATATTGTGACGTTCGCTTGTGTCGATGTTGTGGTTGTGACTCTTTCAAGAGTCGATGTCCTTGCTACCGAAAAGAAGCATTTAAATGACAGACAACAGAGAGCAGGGGACGGGGCTTGAAAATTGAGTAAACATGATGCGAGTAACATTTAGAAGTGATTGGCAGTCGTATCGTGTACTTCGTGTAACTTGTACTAGGCTGGTTTCACAATAACAGAGACCTGCATACGCCTCAACTGGACGCCCAAACGCCACTCGAGCGGGGGCTGTGTGATAAAACACACCGCCTTATTCATATCTGAACATGACCTGAGCCCGAGTCTCGAAAGTGGCGCCTCCCAAGCCATGGTAAGGCTCCCTCATAAGTGTACCTTTGTCAACTTAAAGTCTCACAGGTTGAACAACTCTATGAACTCTTGATTGAACTAGACAAGTTTGTCCGAATCTCAGCATACCAGCGTAAACCAGCGCTAAAGTATACCCTCACCCCTGGATTGGGGCCCTTAATGGTTATGCCTCCGGCACACATGCTTCCCTTCGAGGAAGCTGATCAGTACATTGAGAAATTCGTCGCCGTAGGAATCGACTTTGGGACAACGTAAGTCTCTTAACGCCATCATAGTTCAGTGTACGCAGCAGTTAACGTTGCCAATTGTAGATACACAGGGGTTTCCTGGGCTCTGTCAAGTCAACCCAAAGATATACACTCCATCATTGGCTGGCCTTCTAAGGAATATCGCAACAAGGATCAGGTTCAAGTTCCTACTCTTTACGACATTACCTCACAGAAATGGGGTTATGAGATCACACCTGATATGAATCCCATGAAATGGTTCAAACTTCTACTTCTAAGAAAAGACGATCTTGCAAAGGAAGCAGGAGGTAACGCCAAAGAAGTAAAACAAACGCTTGAGATATTGGAAACAATCTGTCGTGATATATCACCGGTAAAGCTCGTTGGGCTTTACCTCGGAAAGGTTTGGGATCACACCTACACCTCACTTAAATCTACGATGGATATCGACAATCTACCACTACGCGTCGGTATCACAGTCCCAGCGATTTGGCCTGACTACGCGAAGAGCTCCATGAAAGAAGCTGCTAAGATTGCAGGTATCACAAAACATAGAGCCATTGGGGAAACATCTTTGATAACGATCGAGGAGCCGGAAGCAGCCGCTCTGGCTAGTCTCTTCCAACGCGACGCCTTCATCGGGATTAAAGTAAGTTTTGGGACTGTTTGATTTAACCGACGGTCATTAGTAACGATATCACAGAAGGACGAGTCGTTCATTGTATGTGACGCAGGAGGCGGGACTATAGTATGGAGCTGGATCAATCACCCATTAAAACCACCCCACAAGCTGATCCTCGGCATAGGACGTCATTAGTTATACGGTGGCATCCGAGCAACCATTCAAGCTTCGGGAGTGTATCGAAGGCAAAGGTGATCCTGCGTTGATATGGAATCAAGTTGGGTTTCCTTTTCTAACTACCTATAGGCAAACTGGATGGCGCCTTCAAGATCGACCAGGCCTTTTTCTCGTACCTGAAAGGTAAAGCCAAGCTGAAAATCAAGTCACTAAAGGACAGCGACTACAATGATTTCATTCTGAGGGAGTGGGAGCTTGGTGCAAAGAGGACTTTCAGCAGTGCCGACGAGCCAGATTTCTACAACCTGCACCCACCAATCGAGGCCTATGGGAAGCTCGATCGGATAAGGGGAAAGGAAGGTCTAGCAATCAGCAAGTAAGTAGCGCTATCGGAGATTCGATGGCCATATGTTTTCTGACCGAGTTATTCCAGGCTAGATATGGTAGGCTTTTTCAACAAGTCTCTTACCGGCATCAGATTTCTAGTTGGTGATCAAGACAAGCAAGTCCGGTCAGTAACAGGCAAAGATCCCAAGGTTAGTTTAGATAGTTAAGGTTCACAAGATTGAGTATGCTAAGCTATCGTGCCGATCAGAGAATTCTTCTTGTTGGAGGCCTCGGAAGTTCTGAGTACATTTATAATGCTCTGAGCGAAGTATTTGGCAATAAAGTTTTGCGACCGAGCGGAGGGTGAGATACTTGCGCTTTCTAGAATCTCCAACTACGGCTAACATCTCGAAGATGGTCCGCTGTGGCCAGGGGAGCGGTGTTGCGGCTGCTTCAAGACAATATTGCCTCACAAAAGGTCAAGTCGCCATTAAGCGAAGAGTACCTCCGTACTGTTCCAGGGGTTCTTTCCCGTCGATCGAGATATCACTATGGCATCATGGTTGTAAAGCAGATCTCAGATATCGATCCGGATCCCTACGACGTTGTGACGACGAATCCAGAGGGTATTGAGACGACACTTCGAATGAGATGGTATCTGTTCAAGGTAGTATATAACGAATGCGTGTGAGGAAGCTTTTATTGACAGATACATAGGGCGACGAAGTTGAGAAAGATATGAGAATCCCGATCTCATATTCACAATACTACTCCGTATTGCAATCTCCACCACCGAGATGCGTCATCGAGATTTTGTATTGTGAAGATACCATTGCACCGAAGAGGAAGACCTCTACGGTACATGTTTTGTGTCGAATCGAATGCGAATGGGATAAACCTATTTCAGAATGGAAGAGGGTTGGACGTCCATCAGAAGGATGGAGAAAGCATGAGGACATTGAAGTTACGATGGGATTGCAGGGTGAGCCTGTCTGGACGGTTCGGGTGGGATCGAAGAAGCAGGAACACCGATTTAACATTGACTATATCAGGATCAGGTAGGGGTTCAAAGATGCAGCTTTCATGTTTTACCCATGAGAAGGTACAATCAAATGTCTGGATCCGGAGTCTTTTGCAACTGTTGTTGAATAGTATACAAAAAGAAAACAAAAAAAAAAAAAAAA
>JAPFSC010000296.1:0-31551 GCA_030777805.1 Fusarium sp. MBC 364 | reverse complement strand
CAGAATGGCAGCTCATAAAAACAAAACGTGCGCAATTCTCGACGATAGCTGGCGGCGCCCAGCCTGGATTGGAACATATCAGCATTGGATTTCGTCACCCAACGGACGAACGACTACGACCATACATACGACTCAACATTGAGAGTGACGGATGGTGACGGGTGGAGAGTGACGAGATCAAAAAAAGGTTATCTGGTGGCTTGTTGGTGGAGAGCCCAAGCTAAAGAGAGCTGGGTGTGCTCCTTTGTAGTCAAGTCGAGATGAAAAGTGTTGATCCCGACGTTGTGGAAACTTCAACCTGGTGTGACTGTGTGTGTGTTTCGATATTGCCCATCACTGTTCTGCGTCACATGCAGTCAGTTGGGCAGGTGTGTAGATCAAAGACGAAGAGCGAGTCTTGAAAAAATGGACGAGTCGACCGAGCTTTTACTGCTGGAGATGACATCACCCTGCACAAGCTCATAGCGCCTGGCCACCTGCGAGCGTCGATGGATAGTATACAGCTTGCCGGTACAAGGCTAATGGCCGCCCGTTCAAACTCGATATGGGGTCAGACTCAGTACATCGAGGCTCTCAGAGTTATCGAAGGAGGTCATGCTGCCTTCATCGACTATGCTGGAAAGCAAGCATCTTGGACATCAGATGAGTTTCCTCACTGCAAGAAGCTACGGAAACTGGTTTCTTGCATCATCACTAATACCAGGATACTCTCACCCGATATTTGAGGAGGTAGACCAAGGTCACACAGACAACTTTGCGCTCTGGCAGATTTATTTTGATTTTCAAGGCCCGAAGGAAGCAATGTCCTCATCGTACGAAAGACTGTTCAATCCATGGGATGAATACCCGGCACCAGAAAGAGAAGAACCGTTCAGAATTGTCGTACAATGTCGTGTATACAGGGGCTATACTCCAGGTCTGGTATCGGGGTATAGCAACCATATTATCATATATACCTGGAACCCTCAGCTAAATCAGCTGTACGCCATCTATTATCTATTCATACCCCCATGATTGAAACATATTCATGATATCTTGTGTATCATGGTTGACTTTTGTCGTAGGGATAATATACCAAGCAAGTACCAAGAGAAATGCTGAGTGAGAGCAAATGAAAATTGTCAAGTGTATCTTGGCAAGTTCAAGAGCCTTTTGATTTATGAAATCTGTTTTTACAACCGATTAGAGCTTGATAACTCACATCAACGTAACATGTTGCCTGTCCAGTTGTTGTTTAAGTTTTGGGATGACTACTTGGATGGTTTCTTGTTCACCCTGCTTTTGTGATTAGTGACTTCGATATCGAACGAATGCCCTAGCACCAGTCTCCGTCAAGCTTGAATGAGCTTGTAATATCAAAGCCAGTCTATAAATCGGTAGTTTCTATCTAGTATACAAACAATGGGTGGTCTACAAGCAAACATACGGCGAGACAGTTTCGCAGTATCATCTGCAGGATAACTCAGAAAGATAATTTTGGAAAGGCTTCTCAGATAATCTTAAATGACAGTCACACATTTACTTTCTAATTATAATTGTAAGACCGAGCACAATAGCTAGGTACGAGAACCTTACAGTCCTGTGTCCATCGTGGCCACAGCTTCAAGTGCTTGTCGTGGCTTGACCGGTTGTGATATTCCCAACGAGCTGGGAGCTGTAAGCAGAACAGACAGGTATTAGGCTCAGAGATAGTCATACAAGGCTTATTATGGACACCGTAACGTTCCAGGGTCTCTCACATCGTTTTGCGTGTTGGTGCAATAAGTCAGGGAATTAATGAACCACCAAGGCTTGACTATCATGATTCATGTTGGTGTATGCTTCCTTTCATAAACAAGAAAGATCGCTTGAATTGTCGGATATTTCCAAATAATACATAGTATCCTATATAGCTTGCTCTATAAATCCCAACAAAATCTTACAACTTGGCGTTGGGGAAGTTCCTCATAGCCTGTCTCACACCAAGGTCTCCCAAAACCTCCTCGGCGCCACCAAGGATGGCATCGAACTTGTATGTTCGGTGGAACATCTCGATGAACTTGCCCATACCAGTCTGGGTAATTCCACGACCACCCCAGATTTGGACAGACTCGTCGGCGATCTCGTGAGCGGCGCGAGTTGCGCTCATCTTGAGCAGACCGGTGGGACCGGCAAGGTGCTGGGCTTGCTGGCTGTAGGGCATGTGGCACATTTGGTAGGTGATCGTTTCGAGCCAGGACTGGTTGGCTTCGACAAGGGCAATCATCTTGGCAAGCCTATAAGATGTTAGATGGTTGATATCACGATGCAACTTTGGGTAAACTCACTTTTGACGAATGACGGGCTGGTCAATCAGTGACTTGCCAAAGACTTGACGCTGGTTGCTCCACTTGAGACATTCCTCGACGATGCTTCTTGACAGACGAAGACTTCCACCTATGAACCGGTAAGTATCTGCTATTGTAATTATAGTGGATGTATGAGAGTAGACTTACAAACCATGGTCCATCGCTCGTGGTTGAAGTTGCTAAGAATGACCTGGATACCCTTGTTCTCCTTACCCAGCATGTGCTCAGCAGGGACCTTGACATTGTCGAAGGTCACGTAAGCGGTACCGGCGGTGGTCGAGTAGGAGGTCTTGATCTGCTTGGTCTCGACGCCCTCGCCGCGCTCGATAAGGAAGACACTGAGGCCCTTGTCGGTTCGAACACCGGTAACGAAGTAATCCGACCAGACACCGTTGGTGATCCACTTCTTAGTTCCGTTGATGATCTGATGCATGTGAGCTCCATGTACATAGTCGTTGAGGGTCGCGTTTGACTTACGTAGTGCTTGCCATCAGGTGTCTTCTCAGCAGTGGTGCGCAGACCAGCGACATCTGAACCAGCAAAGGCCTCGGTAATGGCAAGGCAGATCTTCTTCTTACCGCTGAAGACCTCGCCAGCGATCTTGTTCTTCCAGGCCTCGTCGCGGGCGAAGTTGAGAACAGCTGTCAAACCAATGGTCATACCAGCCATGTTTCCATCCGCGAAACCACGGGCCATGGCGCGTGCGAGCTCCTGCGCGACGATCAAGTCGTGGAAGTAGTCGAACTCCTCACCCTTGACCGCGCCTCCCATGAGGTCGACTCCGTGAAGGTGCTTTCCAGGTCCCAGACGCATGTGTAGGATACCAAGCTCGCTCATGCGATCAATCATCTTCTGGCTGATGTAGCGACCGGTCGCCTCGCACTCTTGCGCCTCCTCGTACAGCTCGCTGTCAACGAACTCTCTGAGCTTGCGCTGCAGTCTCCTGTGGCTGTCCTTGTAGTAGGGCGAACGGAAAGGCTCAGCGAGCCATAGGGGCTCGGCGTAAGGGACCTGGCTGAGGTCGCCGGGCTGTGGAGTAATGACCTGGGGCTTCTCGCCCTCGATGGTGCCAACGGCAAGGTCCTTGTACTTGGTGAGGACCTCGTGTCGGTGGAGGTTATAGAAGGCGGTTGTGGCATCTTGACCGGCAACTTGGCGCAGGACAGTCTCACCACCGGGGTGAGCATCGACGAAGTCTGTGAGATCGTAGACTGTGCTATCGATGATGCACCAGAGGGACTCGTCGGAGGTGTGCGAGCGGACCTCCTCGCGGGAGAATGTATCTGTGGGAGTGCTCATTGTGGTGAATGTGGGTATATGGTATGGGAGATTGAGAGTATGCAGAGTGTAAGAAAAGAGTAAAAGAACAAAAACAAGAAAATAAACTAAAAGAGCTGGCTCCTGTTGACTGACACCCTTGACGATGATTACCCCGGATGAGACTGGCGTTGAACCTCGGCACCGACTAAGTGGGCCAGTCGTGATGAAATACAAAGTCCCCTATTGGCTTCAGCGGCCTCACTTCCATTTTGCGGGGGCGGGGCCGAACCATTTGCACATGACGGATCAAAGTAGCTGCAACTAATCTCGTTTCCTTCTTGAGCTCCTTCATCATGATCCTCGGTATAGATATACTATGTAGCTATGAGGTTTGGTTGCTTGTCAACATGCCAAGACAACTCAGGATATAACAGACGGTAACTACATGAAGCTATTGTCAAGAATGAAATTTGAGTTTGAGTTATCAGCCACTGTCTCATACTAGATAGATTATGACAGACTTTGGGCAGGTTAAAATTGCAGTGAAGTAAACGTCCGCATTGGCTCCCCAATTGTAGTAACCCTGCCTAGAATCAAGGTGCGACTCGGGGAGGTTCAAAAATGCTGTGAAATGCTCCACCCACCTCCATCGAGTTCGTCCAGCGCGACTGCTAGGTACGCATGCACGTCTTTTCAATAGAGCTTTGCAAACAACCGCCTGCAGATACTGTTCATCTGCTCGCTCATCGGAAAGATCTTCATATCTAGTATAGCGCACTTCTTCATGGTCCTGCAAGAAGCTTTCCCTAATAACTCGATGGAACTTGGAGTTGTTTAGGGTAGCTCACTTCAGAGTGAACCGAGACCTGAGGAGCGTCTTTGAGCTGTAATATTGACGGATGTTTGGTAGTATTTCGGACTCATAGTCTATAAAATGCATCAGTATGGGCCGTGAGTAAGAGAATAAGCTGGAAATAACAATGAATCTTTATTCTTTGTCGTCATGCCTGGTTAGAGGCACTTTATTTAGTCATGGACCCACGCCGCTAGGTACTGATAAAGATACTGGTGATTGCCTCAAAAGAACTTTTTTCTCCTTCGCAAAGCACCCTTTTGTAAATCTTTACTTTAAAACCTTTGACAGAGTTATGCGAAATTCCTTATTCCGCTCTGTTTTATCGTATTTGCAACCCCGGTCCTCCGCACGGTACGTATCACCTTTCTCAACTCTGTGTTACCCTTCACTCTCTTATCCCCTCGCCGCCTCCTACATACATGCACAGCCTGGGCTGTACTTGACTCAGAAGTCCGGAGATATCCATCCATGACTTATCAATGTTTGACATGGGATGAATGTCTGGAGGCCCCACGACTTGGTTCTCGATCTACATCGGCCATTTGAGGGGCTGCTTGGCTGTTAGTCGCTGCCTTGTCCCGATGCTCCCATGAGTGTCGATTCAGATCCTCCATTGGCCAAGTTATCTGCCGATTCACCTCTTGTCTTTTTACGATTTATCCTTCTCTTTTGGAACTTCTGGACCTGCAGGAATGAGACAGCGATGCCATGTTCGCCTCACTATGCTAATGCACCTGTGGCCGAGCCTCTTTATCTGTGATGCTACTCCAATAGTAAGCCTCCAAGGTTGAGTTAAGGCTCAGGCTAAAGCACGAAGGCGTTCATGGCGGCCTTTCCCCTGCACCTGCATTTCCCAACGGCCTCTGCCGGTTGGCTCTGGCGTTTTGTTGATCCTGATATTTCTCGTTTGGTCGTTTTCATCGTTATCTTGAGGCTATAAACCGCTCAAGTTGTCGCAACAGGCGTCCTACATCATTGGCTGGTCATTGTCTCGACTCGAGCGAGCATGGGAGCTAACACTCCCGAGACACCACACGCTCAACTCCGTCCACCCATCAAGTGGTGGATATTTCCCTCGTGATCGTCGTCACGATATCTAGCCCATTTCGAGTTGTCATTTATTCTCCGGGAACTTTCTTAGCCAAAAGCAATTGATTGCCTACCATGGCTTTGACACCAGATGACCTGCCTGTCAGATCCTGAGGCTTATATCGGCCTTGTCACTGCGTAGTTGATCAACTTTATGTCTCCCGCCTATCAGTGCTGTCTCAACGTATCTAAATCACATCCTAACACTGGAAGTCCAGTCCTCTCTACTGCTTGTTACAAGCTTAAGACTGCACACACACACTTCTTTTAACCATACATATCGATCTTTCAAAATGGATGCTTACTCAATATGTTGCACTAGCCCTGCTGCTAGACACACTTCCAAGATATACCAGGACCTTTGGTCAACTCGTCCCCATACTCGCATCGGCTTTGATCGAGATAGCCGAGCAAAGAATATTGCCACAATGAGTAGCTTGGGAAAGCGTGGCCATACCTCAAAACCGCATATTGCTGTGGTTGGTGCTGGACTTGCCGGACTTCGATGTGCGGACATACTCCTTCAGAATGGCTTCCAAGTTACCATTATCGAAGCCCGTAATCGGGTTGGTGGGCGCCTGCACCAAGAGCTTCTCCCCAATGGACATCTAGCCGACGTAGGACCAAACTGGATACACGGAACCGACGACAACCCCATGTTGGACCTGGCCAAGCAAACAAATACCGCTGTCAGTGACTGGGACTCGACCTCGTGTGTATTCGGCGAGAATGGGGAGCTCTTTTCACTCGAGGATGGAGAGAAATACTCCACCATCATGTGGGATATCGTTCAGGATGCCTTCAAACATTCTAACAACTCTTCGCATGAAATTGATTCCAAGGAGAGTCTCCACGACTTCTTTGTACAGAAGATAGCCGAGAAAGTGCCAAGCACCGAGGCCGATCATGAAAGGAAGCGAAACATTGTGATGCAAATATCCGAGATGTGGGGTGCTTTCGTTGGAAGTCCCATTTACAGGCAAAGTTTAAAGTTCTTCTGGTTAGAGGAATGCATCGAAGGCGGTATGCAGGTCTACACATCTGGGAAGAGGACTGGCTGACGTTTGACAGAGAATTTGTTCTGCGCTGGAACTTACAAGAAGGTATTGGATGAAGTTGCCAAGCCCGCTCTCGAGGGCGCTGAGATCAAGTTTGAAACCAAGGTCGACAGGATATCGTATCGAACGAATCCCGAAGACAAGGCCAAGGTCAGAATACAGAATGGCCAAACACTCGAGTTTGACGAGGTTGTTGTGACAGCACCTCTTGGATGGCTAAAACAAAACCTCGATGCTTTCGAGCCTGCGCTGCCTGCTCGGCTAACCAAAGCAATTGGGGCTATCGGTTATGGATGCCTTGAGAAGGTTTATATCAACTTCCCCAAGGCCTTTTGGCTGGAAAAAGAAGGCGACAACCGAAAAGCAGAGGGATTCGTACAATGGTTGTCTCCAAACTATGTTCCTGTTCTGAACCCAAAAAGGTGGAATCAAGAGGTTGTGGAACTTGCAAGTCTCGGCCCGGAAGTATCACATCCTACGCTTCTGTTCTACACCTATGGCGAGCAATCACAGTACATTACTGGGGAACTATCCAAGATGCCGGATCCTAAGAAGAAGGACGAGTTCCTTCTCAACTTCTTCAAACCATACTACTCACTAATGCCACACTACTCCGAGAGCGACCCCGACTGCAAACCTTCTGGATTCATGGCCACAGATTGGCTTCACGATGAGCTTTCTGGGTTTGGAAGCTACAGTAACTTCCAAGTTGGTTTAGAAGAAGGCGATACGGACATCCGGACGATGAGGGAGGGTCTACCGGACCATGGATTGTGGCTGGCAGGCGAACATACGGCGCCGTTTGTCGGTCTAGGCACGGCGACCGGGGCATACTGGAGCGGTGAGGCGGTTGGGAAGCGTATAGCGGAAGCTTACGGGCGGGCCAAGTAAGAGATAGATATACGGATAGACGCAGGAGCATTAATCGGTTAGAAGCATGTTATCTTTCATCTTTGGTCGTAATTAATGGCAAGCCAGCCATCGGTTACCATGCTCGCGTGATAGTTTGTCGACCGGTAGTTGTCTCAGGTTATCGGGGCATTGGTGAAAGAGATCGACGATGCAATTGTTTGGAGTCATTCATGCTTTGACTCACAGGGTCAAAGGAGCAAATATAGAGTCACCGAAGAGCGCAAAAGAGTTAATAAGGCTATGTACTGTGGTATCAATGACGCGCCTGGCACATGGTCGTGCAGTGATGGTGTTGCCAAAGCTGCCCGAGTTTACCAGAGGTATCGATTGAGTTGAGCAGCTTGCCTGGGTTAGTCTACAGAAGTTCAGGGGGGCACGACTCGTATCACCCACTAGAAATACAACTTCCAGGTCAACTGACGCGCTCAGAGATTCAGATGCTTTCGTCCGCCGCTTGGAACTATCCTTGAACAAGTCCCATCACGCGGGAGCCTCATGCTCCTAGTGACTCTAGCGCCTGGGGTGCGATAACAAGGGTCCAACGGGGACACTTTCCAGGTGCTCCAGGCCTATAACTTATCTGAATTCGGCATTAATCGCCCCCCACTTGCCCGCGCGTTGCCGCCTCAGCCATCATCCATGTCGTGGAAGACGTGACTCTCAGGCTATGTGACGCTTTCTGTGACATAGACCCGACTCTTTGGGAAGGATGCCTCGAACATCCATTTCGCCAACTCTAACTTGGGCAATCTTTTTTTCTTTTACACAAAACAACCTTAACTTTGACTGACGCCTTACGCCTGCGCATTCACACATCGACCTCAACTTTAAAACGTCTTTCCTCATTGACCAACTTCAACTTCCCCCACGTCTTAGCTCATGTCCTTCTGTCTCTTCTAAACATGCCCTTCGGCCCCGCAGTTGGCCGGGGTTCTCAAGCTACCACCGATAGATTGACGCAAACGCGGACCTCTGCCTAGACAACGACGACACTTATCGACGACTCGTATATTAATCGACGGTTCTTTTACACCTTTTGCCCTTATTATAACCTTTGTCGGGTTGTGGTGCGGGCAGTCATCGCCACCCCCGTAACTCGATTCGATCGCTCTCGACGACGACATCATGGCGACCCTCTTTCAGTCCTTCCGGAGCTCCTCCATGCCCAAGAGGCTGCTTCGATATGCCTTGTCCCGACTAGATCTCCTCGACACCGAGGCTCTCGAGATGGACAACCTAGATTTGGCCATAGGGAGGAATACCGTATTCGAGTTTCGTGATGTCGGGATAAAACTGAAGGTAGGTTCCGATAGCAATGTATCGTAAGCTCGGGAGACCATGATGGCTGATGGCTTATCGTAGAAACTCAACAAGCTGCTCCAGCTCCCCGACACGTTCAGATTGAAAAAGGCCAAAGTGTTATTATTACGGGTCACAATACCCATAGACTTCTATACAAGTCCTATAATAGTCGAAGTCGACGGCGTCGATATCGCCTTACAAGTCATAGGCCCAGAGTCTAAGCCGGGACATGCGTCAGGGACCAGAACACCGGAGGAAGGCGTTGCTGTACCGAATACCGTCGATCTCGCACAATCATTCCTCGAAACCCAACCACGATCAGAGCGTAGGAAACTTGAAGATGCGTTGGCAGCCGAAACCCAGGATCTGGGCGCATCAGTCTCTATGAGCGACGATGGAAGCGAGGACGACTTGGCATATGGGACGGGTCAAGCGCTCTCTCTGCCAGCATTTTTGGCCGATTTCCTCCAGGGTATCGTTGATCGCATGCAAGTTAGGATAAAATCCGTCAACTTCCAGCTCGACGTTGAGGTACCTGTTGAACCAAACTCTGCTACTACTGAGGTGGTATCATTCCAGGTTGCTCTCGAGGGCGTCGAAGTCGAAGGTGTTACGACTCGGTCCTATGACGATTCTGGGTCCCCAGCCATTGTACCAAAGGAGGGAAAACGACATGTCTCTTTATCTAACGTCAGAGCGTATCTCATTTCCGAAGCAAATGTCTTTTCTGCTTTGGCGAAATCCCCTTCAATAGCATCACCATCTCTTGCTTCTTCACCAGCAATGACACGAAATCCGCCATCACGCCAGGCCACCGAGCTCTCACTTGGAAGCCTTCGTGATGAATCAGTGGCATCATCCCAAGCGAGCATTCGCTCTCATGAGCGAGGAGTTGCCTCAACTCATAGTCTTTCCCAAGAGGACCCCATCATTTCTTCACAACATAGTATCGACCAACGACTTGCGAGTTCACAGCGCAGTCTTCAGCACGAAGATCTAGTTAATTCACGACAAAGCCTCCAGGACGATTACTTTATGGATCAGGAATCCCTGGAGCAGGGCGATCCTTTGGGCGATAGTGAAGATGCACTTGGAATTCCGTACGAGTTTTCAGACCCTCAGGACGACGACGACGCAGAAGATAGCCCAGCAACCCCTCGGGCTTCGATGTACCACGACTTTCATAACGGAGCTAACGACGAAACGTTATTCCATTCGACTTTACTTCCCGGAGAACATGGTTCCCACTCTACCGCACTAGATAATGAGCGAATGCTATGGGCAAGCGAAGAACGAGAAGCGCGATCGGCCCCCAATCTTGAAACTCCGACGACGCAAGTCAATTTGGAAGCTTCTAGCTCAAGCATACAGTCTGAGCAGCTTCGCCGGACCTCATCCGATGACAGTTTTGGAGCTGCATCGACTGAAGAGCTGGCACAGTCTCATATGTATACACATGAGGAAGCAGAAAGTATGTATATGAGTGCTTTCTCCCAAACTAACGCGCAATCCGCGGCCACCTTGTCACCTGCCGCTTCCCCCGAGATCTTTTCATCGCCGAGACCGCAAGAAGAGCAAGCTACGGAAGTGGAACGACCTACTGAGCCAGAGAGGCCAGCTTCGCCAGACTCGCCAGTTCTGGAAGCCAGTGTGCAAGAATTAGCCAAGTCTGAAATCATGCAGCCAGACCCTCCAAGCACTGAGCCTCCAAGCGCAGAAATTCCGAGTACAGAACTTCTAGGCACAGAAGCCCCAATCACCAAGGCTCCGGTCGTCGAAACTCCAAGCCCGGAAGTCTCCAGCCCTGTGAAGGAAGATTCCCCGCCCCCCACGAAGGAGTATCAAAGACCAGAAGGTTTTATACCAGGTGCATGGGATGACGATTACGATGATCCAGAGGAGCAACCGGCATCAACTACCCTGAGACGCTCACTATATCGAAATTCTAATCTGGCTGACTCGGGAGATGCTTCCGATAGTGAATCTTCTGAGCCTGCCTTCTCCAGAGCTTGTCTCACTGATCTGGACCAAGAGGATCCAAGTGCAACCGGCAAAAAGCAAGACGATGTCGCTACCCCAAAGGGTCCTACTCGACTCGTTAAAGAGCTTCTGAATCTCAAGACCATATCGATATATATCCCCTCGCAACACAAGCATATACAGGTTCAAACCGCATCGCCAGAGTCCGTTGCCCAATTGTCGCAGTCCTTGGGCCAATCGGCCTACCCTCAAGCGCCAGGTGCCTTTTCCGTACATGGTGCCACCCCTGCACAGCAGCACAATAGTTCTCGAGGTGCCTCGAAGACGGACAACGCTCTCGAAGTGGATCTATCGCCTATCAACCTTCGCTTCGATGCCTCACTTGGATTCTTACTCGCCATGGTTGTGGGAAAGCTACTCGATGCTGTCAAAGACCAGAAACCATCGCCGGCAGAGAAGAACAAGCAAAACAAGCAGGAGACAACTCCAAAGGAGGAGTCAGCCAACATCAAGGTAAACTTCGAGGAGATTAAGCTCGACTTTGTGAACCGTTTAGGTGGAATTTCGGATACTCCTGAACGATATATGGATCCTTCAGCGTTCATCTTCGACCAAGAAGTTCTGCTCAATGCCACCTTGCAGAACTTGGCTATCTCTATCTCTCCAACAGAGGTTGCGGCGGCTCCAGTTACTAAGGGTAAGTTGACGATGCAGCCCGCTGTTCTGACCAAGATAGACTTGCAAAAGTTTCGATTTGGATATGCGAATGGCGATATTATCTCATTTGACAGTGGCAAACCTATGAGCACATCTGTCAGGGATGTCTTTCTTTCTGATGGCTCCGACATTGGTGTTAAGATTCTCCAATCAGGAGGCAATACCAGAACAGAGGTACAGACATTGCCGCTCGTTTTCCAGCTTGATCTGCGGCGACTCGATGAGACCTTCAGCTGGTTCGGTGGTCTAAGCAGCTTCCTCAATATGAGTGCCTCGATCGCCTCAAGTCCCGCTCCAACACCCAAACCGGCTGCTGTTGCGCAAAAGCCCAGAGGGGTTCGGTTCGATACACCGATCGACCCAGACGATAAATCCGCAGCCTCAGAGAACAAGATCAACGTGCGGATCGGAGGCTCATGGATTGAGCTCATTGGGAAGGACTGCAGCATGGCTGTCGAAACAAGTGCTATCAAACTTATCAGCCGGGACGAGGCTATTGGCATCGGATGCAGCATGATGCGAGTGTCTGGGCCGCATTTGAAGAACTCGACGGCCGAGCCTCCTATTAACACAGAAGTTACTGGTGTTCGGGTAGAGTTCTTGACAACCCCCAAAGACGCGGATCTTGAGAAACTTCTGGAGCTCATCATGCCCTCAAAACATCAGTTTGACGGAGAGAACGACGAGATCATGGTCGACACACTACTACGCCAGCGAAGAAAGGGTTCGGTTCTGAGAGTTAATGTTGATGCGGTCAACGTCCGTGTGCAAAACATGTCGCAGCTTTCTGTTTTACCGAACCTTGGTGAAGAGGTTGCAAAGCTTTCCACAGTTGCCAAGTACCTACCGGAGGATGATCGCCCTGGTCTGTTGACGTTGGGTAAAATCGGAAAGGTGGCTTTGAGCTTGGATTTTGGCGGCAAGTTAGGCCATCTACTTACAGATATACAAAATCTCCATGTCGGTCAGATCACGATGCCCTCACTTGTGGCCATCGCTCTCTACGATCTCTCGGTGCGCAGGAACAGGTCGGAAGAACTGGTTAGCACATCACCATTTGGCGCCAAGGATATTTCACTCCGTAGTCCGGTCCTCATGGCACGGATGATTGGTGATGAGATCGAGCCAGTTGTCAAACTGAAGATGCAGGATCTATGTATCGAATACCGCGTACCTACCATCATGGATCTCCTCGAGCTTGGGGAAGATGCGACTCCACAGGACTTCGAAGCCAGCCTTGCTGCCTCAGTCGCAAATCTCGGCGACCAGGCACATCATGCCTTGACTCGTTCTCCTGGATCTCCCAGCGAGAAAGCTAAGAGCGGCAAGCCTATGACTCTGGATATCGGGTTTCGCGACTGTCTCTTAGGACTCAACCCTCTGGGTCAGCCCTCGAAGATGGTTATTGTTCTCACGGACGCTCATCTTGTCGCTCTTTTGCCTCAGGATGTCGAGACCAACGCTGTCTTTACCATTAACAAGTCATCCATTCTACTTGTCAACGATGTTGCTGAAGTTGCTATGAACGAACCGCCCGCTACGCAACGACCTAGAGCGTCATCCTCTACATCTCGCCAAGTAGCGGACATGTGTGCAAGAGGGTATGTTGATATCTGCTACATCTCGTCTGCCAAGGTCATAATCGATGTCAAAGAACTCGACGATGGAGAGAAGCAACTTAATGTCGAGCTCAAAGACGATCTCCTCGTCTTGGAAACTTGCGCGGATTCAACCCAAACCCTTATTGCACTGGCCAACGCTTTGAAGCCTCCAACTCCACCGAGCAAGGAGAACAAGTATTTGACCGATGTGGTTCCCATGCAGGATTTGCTTGCTTCGATTTCTGCCGAAGCCTTCGGTAGACCCGAGGGGGAATACGATTTTGACCAAGATTTTGCGGGCGCCCAAGAGATGGCTGGTAGTGGTTCGGAGGCAGGCTATAACACGGATAGCCCATTGCAGGTTCAGTCGCAGTACTACGATGAACCTGTCGCAGAAGAGCTCTTTGATGCTACAAGTAGCTCTATAATCTCTCAAGGATCACATCGCTCTGGTGGCCCTCAGATGCAAGATACCAATGAGGGTGTACTATTAACGGGTTTCGGACCAGTAAGCCAACAGAGCGTTGATTCTGACGACCTTGTCATCCATGACGATTACTACGGTCAGAGCGCTTCAAAAGATAGCAAGGCGAGGGTTTGGAACTCAAAGAAGAACAGCTACGATCAAGCGCCAAGTGATCTGGTCAAGCGCAGCACGCTCAAGGTCAAGGTGCGAGATGTGCACGTCATTTGGAACCTTTTCGATGGATACGACTGGGTTCACACCCGAGATGTCATAACAAAGGCAGTTCAGGATGTTGAAGCCAAGGCGTACGAACGTCAAGCACGGGCGGGCCAAGTCCATGTCTACGAAGAAGAACTTGAAGATGAAGAGGCCATCGGCGATTTCCTCTTCAACTCGATCTATATCGGTATTCCAGCCAATCGCGATCCTCAAGAGCTGTCTCGTGCCATCAACGAGGGGTTCAATGACAATGCAACGGAAACCGAATCTGTTGCTACCACGGCCTTTACTGCAGCGACCAACAGAACGGCACGCTCTCGACCCCGATCAAAGCGACTTAAGCTCAAGCGCAGCAAGCACCACAAGATTACCTTCGAGTTGCAAGGCGTTGACGCGGATCTCTTCGTTTTCCCGCCCAATTCAGGCGAAACACTCAACAGCATCGACGTTCGCATCAAAAACCTTGATATCTTCGATCATGTCCCGACCTCAACGTGGAAAAAGTTTGCGACATATGACCAAGACATGGGCGAGCGAGAGATGGGAACAAGCATGGTTCACCTTGAAATGCTGAATGTCAAACCACAACCATCACTCGAGGCGTCCGAGATCGTCTTGCGGGCAACGATCTTACCCCTAAGACTCCACGTTGATCAGGATGCTCTCGACTTTATTACACGATTCTTCGAATTCAAGGATGACCAAGTCCCGGTTCACACGTCCAAGAGTGATGTGCCGTTCCTTCAGAGGGCTGAAGTTAATAACATTGCGGTCAAGCTTGATTTCAAACCGAAACGTGTTGACTATGCTGGGCTTCGGTCTGGACATACCACCGAGTTCATGAACTTCATCGTACTAGATGAGGCGAGAATGGTTCTTCGCCATGTGATCATCTATGGTATCTCTGGATTTGAAAAGCTTGGCAAGACTCTCAACGATATTTGGATGCCTGATGTGAAGGCAAATCAACTCCCTGGCATCCTAGCAGGTCTCGCACCTGTACGGTCACTCGTTAATGTCGGCAGTGGCTTCAAGGATCTTGTCGAGGTGCCTATTCGGGAGTACAAGAAAGACGGTCGTGTCATTCGCAGCATATCAAAGGGTGCCACAGCTTTCGCTCGCACTACAGGTACTGAGCTGGTCAAGCTGGGTGCCAAACTTGCTGTCGGTACGCAGTACGCACTGCAGGGTGCGGAGGGCATGCTATCTGACCCCCAGCAGGCGTATGAAGGATGGGATGAGGACGATGTGGACCCTGAGGAGCAAAGACAAATTTCCCTCTACGCAGATCAACCTACAGGCGTGATCTCGGGTATCAGAGGTGGATATCGATCTCTTGCTAGAGATGTGAATCTCGTCCGTGACGCCATTATTGCTGTCCCTGGCGAGGTAATGGAGAGCTCTTCAGCTTCTGGGGCCGCGAAGGCTGTTCTGAAACGCGCCCCAACTATCATCTTCCGGCCAGCTGTTGGTGTTACACGAGCGATCGGTCAAACACTGATGGGCGCGACCAACTCGATCGATCCAAACAATAGACGCCGGATTGAGGAGGTAAGTTGATCTTATAATATCTGAAGAATACTGCTAATAACTTCTTAGAAATACAAACGGTACTGAACTGCATAGTTTAGTCAAAGACCTAATGGATGACATGATCAACGGCATTTCATGGCGTATTGATTTTAAGGCTCAGCCGCTTTGGAGCATCATTGGTGTTTCTGGACTCCGTCTTGTCTTTATTTTTATGTCAATTCTTTTATAATGATTCATTTAGCACTGCCCAGATTAGGGGCATAGTTTATTGTTTGAGGTGGAATCATGATTTTCTATCTCACTTATGATAGAATGGTAAAAACGGAACATGCATGCAGAATGCACAATATAGACCTTGGAGAGGCACACATGCGTTGGATAACTCTCTTACTGGGCTTGGATTGGGATATTCTTCTGGTGTTTTTGTGTTTGGTGCTGGGATTGGGCTACATGGTGGTTGTTTCTTTTTAATATAGATACCTGTCACAGAATGGAAGACTTTGTTCTAATTTCGTTGGTATTTACTGTTCGTTTGCTCGAACTTTACTCCCATATCCGTTTCTATTCACCAAGATCTTTCTTAGAAACCATCATCGGGAATACCCTTCTCCTTCTCCAACTCCTTTCTTGCGCGGTTCACGTCAATCCACCACTTGTGACTCTCATCCTTACCCGTCCACTCGCCCTTTTCGTTGATCTCATCCCAAGGTTTAGGGCTCAGAATGTAATGGATGTTCTTGACGCTCTCGTCCCTCCAAATAGCATTATGCACACCCTCCCATCTCATGGTCTTGAGCGCATTGTAAATGTATGGTAGTGGTACCCAACGCTCGCGATATAGGTCTGAGAGAAGCGACTGATCCGCAAAGTCCATGTTAACTGCGTCGGCTTCCATATGTGCGAGGATCTGCGCATAAAGTCCTTGAGAAGGGTTGACGACTTGGAGACCGCCATTCATGAAACCCAATGGTCCCACCGATGGATCCGCAGCCTCAGTTTGCGCGATATCCGGGCTTGAATGCTGTGAAGTAAACGCGCAGTTCTCTGGAACCCAGTCTTTGGGATAGTGAGGCTTTTTGAGGGGGTTGCAGACACAGGCATGACCTGCTGCAAAGACACGCTTACTGGCAGTCTTATCACCCGTCTCAGCGACTGAAGGAGAGTCCAGCTCAATGTCCATAAGCTCGTCCATGTTGCGCAGAACAAGCATATCCGAGTCAAGCTGGACCACTCTTTCATATTCAGTCAGGGAGAATGGAGTGAGTTTGCTCCAGCAGTCGTAAAAGCGTGGGTCATTAGAGAAGTCCTTGCCTTTGGTCGGGAGCAGATAAGGAATATGCTGGGTTGGAATGCCGCGAGCTTTCAAGGCGGCATGGCCCTCGGGAGGGAATGAGTCTGTGTAAAGAGCGACGAGGGGGTATTTTGTCTTCGTGGTGCGAAGCGAATGATCGAGGGTGAGAAGACCAGGCAAATAACTCAGATTGGTAATGAGAGTCGTCCAGACTATAGCTACTTGTTAGAAATGCACCGAAATTGAGATGATAGATATTCTACCTTTGGGCGAGTCAACGACTCGTTTTCGGGGCTCAGCAGCTGCCATATTTGTGACTTGATAGAATCGTAATGATGTAGTTGAGGTGATATCGTGAGATGAGTTTTGGTGGAGAGGGGTAATCAATCAAAAGTTGAAAAGCAAGGACCAGTTCTCTAGTAAGACAGCAACAACACACGTGAGAGAATAAGAACAAAATAGTAAGCGATCTATCTGTAGCTTTGGGTTTCTCTTAGAAGCTATTTTCGTAGAACATCCACACCTAAACCTCACATCATGAGTCTTCGATATCCAGAATAGGATGTGGTTCCTGAAGATAGCGGGGCATTTTCAGGGTCCTAAATGACGCTATCGACGATCTTGCCTGTAGTCTCGATTGGAGAAGAATATGTACACTCACAGATCCTGCAAGTGCTGTTCAACAACTGGAATCCCCGTATATATGTTGAGAGTTGAAAGGTGAAGGGGAAATGCACTTCATGTTTCGATCGAAACAACTGAATATCGAAGCAGGAGTTGTTTCTTTAGCATGGAAGCACTCGCATATGCAAGGTCAATTGCCATATGCAAGCCAAGCGAAGCCAGACATTCGGATAGTCAATGCGCGCTGCCAGAACATGACGGAGCCCTCGGTTTCATCTCCATCTTCTCATAGGTACTATGTCACATGGGCTTCAAAGATGACTCTTCTGCAATATATCGTCCGATTCGGACATTTCGCCCGTCAAATTGTTCGTTTGGAGCTCAATTACCAAGGCCTTCGGCGGGAAGCCGAGGCTTTGGCCCCAGAATTTGTATGCCGAGAACAGGAATTGCCATATGACCGACAAGTCATAGATGCGGCCCAAACAGAAGTCTTTCGTCGGACAAAACTGCAGGCTGTCATGATCATGGCTAATGCAGCTGTGGTTGAAGCCGTGGCGTTCCAGATAACAGCAACAGGGTAAGCCACCATGCCGGAATAATAGCACTGTGCTTGATATGGTTCACCCATACAATCAAGGTGTACATGGGATTATTTCGGTGAGACTGTATGACTTGGGAGCTACAGATATCGTATCGCTGCGGCCTCCAGCGATCTCTGTATCGTTCAATCCCTGAAATTCAGTTTCAAGATAAAGCATGTGTATCAGGATTAACATTCTGATGCAGATTGATTGGCGGTTCATGCCTTCCGAAAGATACAGAATCATCATATCTATTTATGTTGAGCGTCGTCATGCTCCTCCGTATCAACTCTGGGAAGAATTCGTAATCGTGTATGTTGGAACGGGAGGATATCCGACAGCCTCTGGTTTCGGTCAAGCTCATGGCGGTGTCGGTGTCGCCCATGTTGAACTAAAGACCCTAGCTCTTACGGTGAGGCCAAGGTGAAGGTACCACTGAAGGAGCTTCCAAGGCAGGTCCCGTTCAACAGTTTTTGTTGACCGGCACCGCCGTAATTCCAACAATAGCAATCGCCTCTTCTAAAGTTAGGCCAGAGTTAATTTTGCTTTGCCTCTTGAACTTTGGCTGGCCTAAGAGAGTAGGAAAGCTTGAGGGCTAAGCTTAGAGTAAACAAAATAAGATCGCCCAAGAAAGTGTCTTAGAATCGCATCAAGTGGCTGAGTTATTTCGTCCATTATTTAGCTGGTCGAAACAAAGTTCTGTGACGAACATCAAGCTCGAGATCTGTAATGTCAGTGAACTCTGACATTAGCGAGTTCGCTACAGGGCACATGTTTCCCCCTGAAGCTCGCTTGAACTTGACTCAATGTTCCTTCTGGAACCTGGACTGTTAGCCTTGAAAATTGGTTGCAAGGGCAGCTCAACAATTTTACATACGCGCGAATCTTAATTCGCACAGCCTGGGATATGCACAGGTCAGCCCAGGACCCGCGACCTAGATTGCGTTTGTTCTTGCTTTCCAAGTCTCGATGCAATCTGGTATCCGGTGGCTTCCAGATCTTTCATTGTGACTCTTGAACATCGAACCTCTGACGTCGGAGGTTTTCCGTCTCTCGCTCATGGGCCGAGGCATTCTGGGAGCATCTTCCGCAAGAAAGGAATAGAGCGATTGCCGGCACAAAGTCCAATCACGATGTTAACTGCGAGCGTACGGAGTCTGTGTCAACTCCCCGGCCTAAGGGGGACCCCCAAACAACCGAGTTGGCGGGTTTCTAGAAGTGGACCGGGAGACGTTCGATTCCCTGGTCGTTGCCAGCCCTGCTAAATACCTGGAGTGTCAAGGGCCCCTCCCGTCTTCGGGGCTTGCTCACTGCCGTGGCTGTCACGCTGCTTTAAAGTTACAAGATCGACATGAACTTTCGCTAGAGAAAACGCCAAATTGAACGAGGACATTGACTAATCTTGTTGAATGTTGGTGGTAAGATACTGGACGTAGAATTGATGGAATCGATCCCCGGACTCTGTAGCATAATGACCGACGACTGACGCGTAAGGGCGGTAACAAAAGCGATCTGGATCTGGATCTGTGTACAATCCAGTACGGAGTACAGCTGGCCTCTGACCGCCCTGTGAATACAGAGTCGACAATTGGACAAGACTGGCGATCCTCGAGTGAACGACAGGCACGCTCCACGTGTGCCAGATCAGTAAAGTCCCCTGCCGAGACTCGTCAGCAGCAGACTGTCTGCCATTTCCACTGGCGCCTTGGTGGCAAGCCTGTGTAAGACATGGATGTAGAGGGTGGTAAAGCAGCACTGTATTGAGAAGCCAGACCCCCTGTCTCATCCGAGCTGCATAGCTGCAGTAGCTTTGAGCTCAACGAGTTCCACTCCCATATGTAGTATTATTTGAACGTGATGGAAATCTGATGGTGCCATATCAATTCACCCGGCCAAATGATGCATCGTTCTTGACGCCACTGTTTTTCTGATCTGCTACTGTTATCTGCGAGGTTGTGTGAAACAACCTGAGCAACAAGCACATAGTTGCTTCGGCATTGGCACCTCCCATCTCCTCATCGTCCACTCTAGTCTGATGTTATCTTTCGGACATTGACGGCTCAAGGAAGCAGTCTCTGGTTCGAGATCGATAGTTGAAGAGCCAACTTGAACAACGAGTTTAGTGACTTGGAGAAGCCCCATAATTGTCTCCTTTTCCAGCTCGGGGGTGGATCCGACTTCTCAGCAAGAAGAAAGCTGGAGAAGCGAGCGAGAAGAGGAATTTGGTGAGTGAGAAGGTGTCAGTCAGAGCACCAGCGTGAGAGCTGTGCTGTACGACACTGTAAAGTACAGTACGGGGCCTCTGACAGGGCTGTTGATTGGTTCTCAACATACCGGTTCTGTGTCATGGGTGTTTAATGGTGTTGCTTTTGCATTAAAGTAGCTTAACGAAGTACCTTGTATACATGTCGGACGGCATTCGGTATCTCATCGCCGAGTCGGGAACTGCCATGCTCTGTGTTTCTTGCCCTTGCTGAAAGAGCTCCAGTTGTTTGTTTGATCTCTTGTAGCAGAGAGCAATAGAAACACCATGATATGGCATGATGAGGTTTCGTGTTGGAGTGAATGTTTCGATGATTAGATAATCGGATTGCGGAAGTTTGTTGACTTGACACCGCCCTTCTGTTTCTTGTTGCTCAATTGGAAACAACTGGTCGGCAGCTTCCTTGAGAGGGTGTAGGGAGTGTGAGTATTCGTACCTGTACCTCTCCACACCAACGGGATCAACGATGCTGTAGCTAAATTAAGGTGAGCTAACAGGACCAGGGCGGGAGCTCTAAGCTGTGCCTGTACTCTGTACTGTAGGTACTGTACCTTTCTTTGGTGGAGGCTGTGGGTGACTCTTTCCTCAACCCCGTCTGTCCCCCAAGGTAGCCGTAGCGGTAGCTCATTCCAATCTCATCCCCAATGGATCCCCCCAGACAGATCACACGGGCTCCCGGACGACTATCCGTGCTTGCCTCACCTCATCGAGAAGTAGGTACCCCCCAGAACAGGAACAGCTATCGAAGCTTGCGCCTTCCCCTCCTCTAGCTTATCTTCTGTCTGTCTGACCCTGGGTCTCACCTTCTGTACAATACAATACATAAACCCTCCTTCCCTCCCTCATTGACCTTGCATCTCCATTTCCACTTACACTTTCGTCTACATCGTACTGTCTGTAACGTTCTATCGGACCCTCTCACCTACACCCACATCGCCTGATTCTTGTAAACTCGTCACCGCTACCTCCAATCGACTACACAAAGTTTATAAGTAGCCAGACACCGCCAACTCTACTACCACATCGAACTTCAATCATCACACCCAATCTCTTTCACAATGCCCAGAATCACCGCTTCCGTTTCCAAGGTCACTCGCACTCTTGCCGAGTCCCAGCGCCATGCCGGTATCGCACTCATGCCCAAGTATGCTGAGCTCCTTGGATCCTCTTCAGAACAGTCCCAGCACTCTGAGGTGAGTTTCTCGTGTTACTCCCTGTCAATTCGACTCATATACTAACAATTGATTCAGGCTCGTGGTCTCAAGACTACCCACCGTCCCACTCCTCAGCCATCCATCTCTGGTCGCACACGACCTCTGATGCAGACCTTCAGCTCTTCGGCAGCTTCTCGTGCTCCCGTCAACCATGTCGACACCACAGTGTTGCCCAAGATTCACGCTACTCCCAACTACAACGAGCCTCTTCCTCGTATGCCTCTTCTTCCCGACAACTACGGCCGCTACCACAGCTCTATGTCTGATGCCACCGATTTGTCCACTGGCAACCGACCCGTCATCTTCGCTATCAACCCTGATATCGTCGTTCCCGGTGCCCCCATGGCCAACATGGATGCTACCAACATGGATAGCATCGATGTGAAGTTTGTCCACAACCAGCCTTCTATCTCCACTGCGGCTGCCGCCGAAGAGAGAGACCCTGAGCGAAGCACATTCTTCAGCGACATCTTCCGCAGTATGAAGGACGATGTCTTTAGCGCTGCTCCTCAGTTCAAAAGAAACTAAAGGGGTTTAAGATAAAAGTATGGAGAGAAAGAGTGGGAGTTTTACCATCCTCAACAAAGGATTGGAGATCTATTAAGCGTTGTAATCTGTTTTCGCGGAACAAGGTGCGATCGCATCAACTAATAGCCATATTAGAAGTGGCTGCGCCTGGCTAGAAGCCGTTCATTTGTTTTATTTACTACGATACACCATGATCATATGAAGCCCAAAGTGGCAGACTGGAATCAATACAAAACTATTGACCTTTAAATATGTCCTGTGAATTACCTTTGAACTGTCTATTTTAGTGATGTCAAATCAGCAAGAGGATGTCAACTTGGGCGTGGGGTAGAATACAAAGCTTCTAAGAAATCTTGATCAGCCTACTTGGTTTCGACAAGGGTATCTTACACAGTTCAGTTGATGTCTTCAACTACGTTTTGTTGTGTACTCCACTTGACCAAACTTAAACTTCCATTTCGCTATTTGTAAATAAACTACCTAGAGATGAGACAAGGACATTAACCGCAAGATGGAATGACGTGCCGGGGTTGTGTAGATGTTTTGTTGTATCTATGGTATCATCTCTCGTAAAACACCACTACCTGCATTTGCTCCTTTGGTAGACTCGTCTTCCATTCTTTTGACCTCCCCAAACTCATGTCCCGAGTCTTTAATTGCCACAAATACAGAGTCGCAGAAAACACAGCCAAATATTAATCACCAACCAAATCCTTTCCCAGCTTGAGCTACCCATTGTCAAAACCATCAACTACTCTATCGCTTCTTCATGGATGGTCTAGGCTTGCATTCGTCGTTGTTGACGGGGTGAAGCATCACCTTGATAGGATAGCTTTGGGTGTTGTGCTGGTAGCCCTTGGCCCAATCGTAACCGACAGCATAAGCGAAGATGGAACCGTTCTTGTTGAAGGTAGTGGCAGTGATGCTGCCGCCGACGTTGGGGTAACCCTTGAGACGGTGCTTGGCGTCCTTGTCCCAGAAGTGGAATGTTCCATCGGAACCGGCTGTGCTGAATGTGCCGTGGACGGGGTGGAATGAGATATCATTGACGGCGTAGACGTTGGTGACGCTGTTGGCAGGAGGGTCTCGGTGGCACTTGAAGGAGAAGTTGGAGCTGCGAACTGTTAGCTTGATCCTTTGTAACATAGTTTTTGAAGTTTACTTACTTTGAATCTTTGTCCTCGACATACTGAATGGCACAACGTCCCTCGATACTACCGATGGCGAATCCGGCAGAGTCGGTAAAGCAGCTAACAACCCGAGTCTGCCATTTGAGAGGGCTCTGTAGAGTCTTGTAGAATTTGGTAGGGTTCTTGAGATCGATGACGTTGATGTAACGATCAGCTGTACCGACAACACACAAGTTGTCGCGGACATCCATCGTATAGACTCGTTCTTGGCATGTCACTGTGGCTGCCGGTCCTTGCTGTCGAAGATCCCAGTATTTCACCGTCTTGTCCCATGATCCCGAGACGACCATGGGGCCGTTGCCGCTGTCGAAGAATCGCGCTGTTCGCACGGGCTGGTCGTGTGTGCCTACAACAATGTCCTGCTGTGAGGCAAGATCGCAGACCTTGATGTTCTTGTCGGCGCCTGCAGAGACAATCTTGGTTCCATCCTAGAGCTTGGGTTAGCTGCTGCCCCTTTGTCGCATCTTCACCTTGCTTCCATACCTTGGAAAAGTCACAGTTCAACACAGGCTGGCTGTGCTCGTAGACGTGTCGGCCCTGGCTCTGGCCGTTGGCAGCAATTTCGTAAATGCGGACCTTGTTATCCCAACTAGCGATGGCAAGAAAGTCGGGGCCGTTGGGCGCAGGAGAGAAAGAGAGATCGGAGATGGTGTCGGTAGGAGGATCGGAAAGCGCAACATCATTCTTGAGATCGCCGACAGTGTTGCTCGTCGCCGCCGCCGAGCTTGACGCGCCGCCAAAGAGTCCCGACATGATTATAGATTGTGAGTGAAGGAAAGATGGAAAGGTCGAAAATTAATCGGTGGCTCTTTTTCCGTGTTTTCGTTGTCGAGGGACAATGAGAGACTCAGAAACAGAAAATTGCTGAGAGTGAGCGATGGCTCGAATTGATTGAACAGAAGCTAATAAACCGTGAATTAGATGAACCTTCGTCTGCACCGTCAAAGTTGGTTGCGCCGCGAGCTTTGTACTGAAGACGAATAAACAGGCACGAAGGCAGCAACCCAGCCTTCTCAACGCGAGGTTCGTATTGGTTGAACCGCGCCTGAGAAAAAAAGGCAGCTACAGCCACACCTTGAAGCTTTGATCACTAGCGCCACACCTGAGCCCCATCTCGTACATAAAAATTCAAACCGAGCTCATTTTTATTTTTCTTTTCTCTTTCTTTCCTCATCCGCGCCCCTCGCTCAATAAATCGCTATTCGAAGCTTACAAACAGAGACACCGCGATTTATCGCAGCGTCTCGATTTCTTTCTGGCTTTGGGGAAAGTCCCCGGACGTCTTCGTTTCGACGAAGCTTGCGGAAACGCGCCGCCATAGAAGCACAGCGGTTGACCTCTTCGCCCAGGCCCTCACCCTGCGCCGGCCCTACCTTCCGCTACATCTTCCTGTTCAACGGCTTTGTCTCCCGGTCTTTGCTGCCCTCGGTCCTTTTGGATGAAGATATGAGTCCGCTGTCGAGGTGTGGTGAGTTCCAGACGGACGGGTCGTCTGGCAGGTGGATGGTTGGTAGACGCTTGGTGTTCGTGTGTGTGGCATCGGGTCGCTGAGGATTTTTTGTCGAGATTGATAGGCATGCGATTGCCCAGCGAAAGCTGGATTTACTCAATGGGGCTCATTCTTGATGCGAGGGGCCGGTATCCCGTTGACCTTTGGGTGACGGTCTTTCCCTTTTTTATATACTCTAAACTTCGCTGGAAGTTCTTTTGGGACAAGACCTGAACCCAGGACGAGATGGGTTGGAGTTTTTATGATGATGACCAAATTAGAGTCAAGCACCGAGTCAGGAAAACCTGGCATTGTGGACTACCAAACTATGTCAACTGAAAAACTTCAACCCTCTTGTTTTTGTATAGATAGCTAGTCAGATTGTTCATGATGTATGCTTGTGATGTCGATGACCGTTTCATGGAGCTGCTGGCCAGTAGCGACGGAAACAAATGGCACTGGCTAAATTGGCCGCCTTACTTCGTTCCTGATGTTTTGGCAGTGAGTTCCATATTCTGGGACATGCTTTTCATATTCTCGGTGACTACATCTCTGGGCACGATGAGGTTGAAGAGATGGTCCGAGTTCGAACCATAAGATCTCTCTTGTTGCAAGCATTTAGTCACAAATTTCGACTACAGTGCTTGCGGAGTCGTGGTTTTTTGGAGCCTAATGCACCTAAAATGCAAGGTACGCTCTAAGCTACAGGGTAGGTGACTTATAATATCCCAACTTAACTCTAAACTGGCGTAACCTGATCACTATTTCTCTCTTTCCTTGACGATAATCTTCACTTTTTCGAAATTAACAGAGACATGAAGTTCTGCTGTCGGGTGCCTTTCCACGTGACCAGTTACTAAGAACACGGCTGCTGCCTAACAGGCAAACCGCATTCACTTCCATTTTGTTACGTTACACATCTCTGAACAATCAAAAATCAATCACAGAGTGGTAATTCCTTCCAAGTCTGCACAGAGATTGATTTTGCTTCACCTTTACCAACACTGTTCACAGTCGTCGATCATCATCAAGCTTCTCTAGCTTAACAAGGACCTTCTCATCGTCAAAGCGAAGGGCCGAGAAGATGTCTTTCCGCAAAGCGGCGACCCTTGTGATATCAAGATTGAAAACGCCACCGTCACTGCCTACCCACCGCTACGCCTTGGCTTTTGGCTTGAAGAGTACAACCACCTACAACCTCTTTGGCCATTTTCCTGGCCTCAACAACGTTGTCAAAGATGAGCAGGGTGGGGTAAAGGCTCCAGCAAAAAGGGTTAAGATATTATATATCTTGAACAACAACGTTGAGGTTAAACCGTTTTGTCAACGTTGACTGGTACGTTCCGAGATTAAGGGTCTCGGACACAGACTCACCTGACATCATGAGCCTCTACCCTCTTGAGGGTGAAGTCAAATCCCACGCCATCGAAGCCAGACCCGAAGAAACTGTTGAGGATGCCAACTTGACAGAGGAGTTTATAGCCTCTGAGGTTCTCAACGAACTTTGCACAAAGATCATTCAAGATGATACAACCACCAGGAGTGCAAAGCGTGCGAACTGCGACAAGTCCCTCTACCAGTTCGCCAGTCGGTACCTGGAGGAGCATCAGGAAAGCCACCACCTGCTCGGAGGTGAGGTGAAGTCCACTACAAACGAGGACAAACCCAATCAAGACCCTGTCTAGGATGCCAACTTGGCAGAGGAGTTTATCATCTCTGAGGTTCTCAACGAACTCTGCACCAAAATCATCCAGATGACACAACCGCCAGGAGCGCAAAGCGTGCGACCGCGACAAGTCCACCCATCAGCTCGCCAGTGGCTATATGCAAGAGCATCCAGAAAGCGCTCCTGTAAATGACCTCTTCTACAATGGCATCATGTCATTTCATCACGGGCGGAACGAGATTGAGGCACTGGACCAGATCGTCGCCTGATACCAGAAAAGTGTGAACCCCCAGCACCCGAAGCGTGAATGCCTCGCTCAAATCGAGTTAACCCACGCCCGAGCAACGATGCGCTTCTCTTCGAAGGTCAACCTCACCAAACAATGCAACATGACCTTTAAGTCACTCACGCTTGACGTTCCGCGTTGTGATTTAAACAGCAAGTCAGTTCTCATGCTCGCCCCCGTCTGAAAACAGTCTTGTCTAACTACTAGTTGCATGATACAGACCAGAACTGGCCTCCGAGAGCATAAGAGATGAAATATCTTAGTCACTTTAGGCTACTACTTAGGCTACTTTACTTTTGCGCCCTAAGCCTTAGATTACGTTTTCTTCGTTGACTATCTTCATCAAAGACATAGTCACAGCATCAACCGAGATCCACCGAGACCTTCTGATGTTCTTTGCCACGCCTCAACAAGAGATACATACATATATATATATTCATAAACACTGCGAAGAACGCTAAGTAAGCTATCAACAGAGCCCTTGCGCGCACACACACACATATATATATACTATGCAACGGCGCCTGCAGCAATGGTAAACTACAAAGAGCACCCAGCTTATGTTGCTTACCTGAACGGAGGCGTTCGTCCCGACGAACGTCTCCTGCCTGAGATCCGCATGAACGTTGACGGACGTCCTTTTATTAACCCTGGCGAGGTTTACTGTCGTTACCGCTATGCGGGTGATCAGTTGTGTTCCGAGGTAAATGATTCTAAATAATTCTGAAATGCTGTAATCCCAGACTCTAACTGTTTCTTAGACTCTTAAGTTCTCGTCTAAGTCCGCCCTTCGGAACCACTACAAGAATGCGCACGACCTTGTTCTCGAGGAGCGTCGCCCCGGTCACCTAAACCGGGCGACCCAAAATGACATGATTCGTATGAAGTGTTTGTGAATGCAAGCAGAATTGTTTACTAACCGGCTATACAGGCTGGTACTCGGCACTTGGTGCCAATCTCCAGCATGACTGGACCCCAAGAAAGGCGAACATTCGGGGCAGAACCCCTGACTCTGGGCCAAGCCCAAGTTTACTTGGGCTCCAAGGGGGTGCGCCCACACCCATCTTTGGGCCACAGAGCCAGGTACGAACTGGTTAAAATCGTATCTTTAAGCCACTTGCGGCTCAGAGATACCCTGAACCGCATCAAGGCGGTCGAGATTCTCAGTAAAGAGGAATACACAGGCCTCAAAGAGGATGTGAAGCTCCTACAGCATGGTACACTCGGACACCACAATGGTGTTGTGGCCACTACTCCTGTTGGCGCCACCCCTCTGCTTATTCGAGACGCATTTAAACCTGATCTCATCATCATTGACGAGGCTGCAATGATGGATGAGGCATCAATCTTGATCCTCATCGCTCATTACTCGCCAAAAGCATGGATAGTTACCGGAGACATTGCCCAAAAGCCTCCACATCTCACAATGGAGCATGATCTTGGTCCCGGAAAGTCACCAAACCTTTCTCAGCACAAAAGCAAACATCGCTTCTCCACCATGTTGTTGAGAGCGGTGGCCGCAGAAGGATAATCCTCTAAGGTTTAGGGTGCTAAAATAAACTAGCCTCTAAAATATCATAAAATGGCAGTCAACGGCCACTTGGGGTGTTGGCTTAGTATATTACCTTATAGGCAATATCCGAGCCCAACGACAAGACAACGCCAAAGACCTTTGGACTTTGGTTACGACTCTGCCTCGTGATTATGAGAACCTCTGGCAGCGAATACTGCGCACAGGGGCAACAATCGTCTGGAAAGACACTGCCAGAGCCATGACTGCTGCTGATGAGGAAGATGACTGCCCGCTTCCTATCGACACTCTTCAGAGCACTGTTGCTACGCTTTTTGCCATTCTCCGCCACTTCCCCACTCGATTTCGATCTTACACCGAAACGCCTGACAAGCCCGAAGAATTCATCTGGGGTTTTTCTCATGAGGACTGGTTCAGGGCCAATGTCTGTCTACAGCGCCATCTTGCTCGGCGAACAAAACAAGCCAACATTACGAAGAAAAACACTACAGGGGGTATTGAGGGATGGCCAGGGTTTGTCCGAGACGCTGTCGAGGAGAACGAGCGCGAACGCGACGAGGAGCATGACCCTGCTATCTTACGCGCTCTAGCGGCCGAACATGATATCCTTGGTGGCAACTGGGACGACGAGATGGCTGGTGGTGGTGAGAACCTCGCCTCAAAACCGGACATCGCCGAGATCTTTGGTGATGACATCGCTGGGGCTTACAGCTATGACCCCAACACTGGCGAAGTGAACGACCGCCTGGGTGTGTTGGCCGAGTACATTACCTCCGGCGTCTCTTCCGCACTACGACACGCAAACCCGAGCATCGATCCGTTTGAATACGCCAAGGAGCAGCGTATGAGATCGAAATTGCCGCCTCCAGCTTACCCGTCTCCCAAAGAGCTGGAACTCTTCCGCGAGATCCTCCTCAAGAGGGCTCACGTCGCCTACGACAAATCGCTGCCTCGTGACGAGCTGGAGACTTTGCACGAAGGTAGTGAGGATATGTATGAGTGTTGAAGAGCGGCTAGCAGCTGGACAGCACCGCTTTCAGACTGAAGCCCAGGATTTGACAGCTTCAAATGAAGTGGACGCTGAAGGGTCCAGCTAAAAGAAGGAGTTCCTTGGCATGCAAAACTTGCTGGGCGAATTCCTACCACCACACGACCTCGAGAAGGCTTGTGAGAAGCTTGGCTTGCCAGATTGGCGTAACTTGGAGCTTAATCCCAAACATGCGTCGGGTAAGAAGCTCAAGCCTAACTAACTCATTGCGGATGCTTATGATCTCCATCTCAAGCTGGAAAGCATTATGCATGCCGCTTTCCTGACGAGCGAATGCGGTATTGGCAAAACCAACACAATGTTAGCATGCCTCCGCATCTCGACCCAATTTCGAATTGACCGATGGAACTCTGGCCTCTTGTTCCCTGATGAGGATGAGAGGGCCTTCAAGCCCACCCTGTATATGTGTCCTTCGAGTGTTTTGGACCAAACATATCAGGAGATTGCCGAATGGTGGGGAGGATATTTTCGCATCTACGTTTGTGACCAAACGCCCGATAGCTGCACCAGTCCCACCAGGAAGTCCTCAACGCTTGGTAACCTAAAGGACACACAGACTGTCTTCGACCAGCTTGCAAAGGCTCATAACGATCCCATGGTTCGTTTACTCCAAAGTTCCTTGAATATACATACGCTAACTGTTAAATAGACCGCAACACAATCTTCCTCTGCCCATACAATACCTTCACTCGCCGATTCTCCACTGACGACGGAGAGGCAGTTAGTGCTAGTAAGGTTTTCGGATTTAACCGTGAGCCACCTATCGACAACGGCCAGAAAGACCTGGCACCTGAGGACCTCGAATTGCAAGAGGAACTCGACGAAGAAGAGGCTGTGTCCTTGAGGAAGCTGGCTCTGAAGGGTGTCCAGCTTTACCGTCTGATCCTTGATGAAGGTCACGCTGTGAAGAACGTTCAGTCCATTATGAACAGACTCCTCCAGCAGCTCGACTATGACGCTATCATGTTAGTGTCGGCGACCATCCTGTCCAACCATGTGAGGGACTTCTATGGTTATATCGAGGTGATCTGGGATAAGGATCTGCCTTTTGACTGGAACTCGTCGACCTCAATGGCCAAGGCTGACACTTGGTACGACATTGGTACTTAGAAGAGGCTCACCCAGGGGCAAGACACGGAAGAGATCGAGTCAGGTCGCATTTACCGCGATACCGAAGACGAGGACACGGACAAGCCAGTGCCGACCGCTCGCCAGATCAGGCGTAATCAAGAGTACACCGAACATATCAAGAAGACTGGGGAGCCCATATTCCTGATGAGCCCGAAACTCTTTTACAGCTTTTCCAGCGCCTCTCAGCATTCTCCAGCTTTCGTCCAGACTGCGATCCGAGCGATCCTCCGCCTTCTTTGTGTTCGGCGCTCGATGCTGAGCGTCATGACACTTCCTGATGGTACGACAAGCTGGCCTGGTAAGGGCATCCCGCCCTTACACTGCAAAGAAGTTGAATTCAACTTGCCTGTCCTCGTGATGGGCAAGCTGTACGGAGCTATACGTCGCCTCCATTCTAACCTTACAACTACGGGACCAAGAAGGAAGACTTTTAAGTCTTCGCATGGTGCACGCGTCAACAAGCCGACAGTGCAACTCAATGGGAACGCTTTGCGACGAATGTGCCTGGCATCTACGAACGTCCACAACCTGAAGATGACTTCGCCTATCGTCCGAACGACCAAGCTCCTTAAGGATGTGACTCTCCGCAAGATCATGAGTCACACCATCAAGGACTCAACTCGGGAGGTTCACAACAAGAAGAAGAAACCTTTGCTTCTTCCAGACACAGACGATCATAGTCAGTCACTGATTCCTTAGAAGGAAGCGCGACGTGAGGCCTTGCAGACACTGCAGAAATGAACAGGGTCGCCGTAGAAGACCCAACGAAGGGTCTTCAGTGGGCTTCCTTCCTCACCCGAGACTCCGTGAGAGAAACTTTCCCCGAATCAGCCATCGGGTCGGGTCAGATGGCTTTGCTTTGATTCCCCAAAGTATTGCCGGACAATCACCAAGTGCATTGAGTTGCACCTTGCAGGGAAGAGCGCTCTGATTTACGTCAACAATCACCTGACTGGCGGGTGTTATACTCTAAGTCTTAGGTTAGCAAAGATAAAGTAGCCTAAGTGCTAGTCTAAGCTGGCATAAGGTTATTTCGTCTCTTATGCTTGCTTTCTACGGTCATTCTTAACAAGATCCCATACCAAGTCACGCGCTCTGGAACTGCTGCTTGATCCCAGCGCCTCATCCACCTTGAGCGTGGTTTAAACCAGGCCGAGCACTCTATTCTTGCATTGGAGAACATGGCAAAGAAATCAGAGAAGGATGTTACCAAAAAGAATCAGCAGATTTCGGAGCTAAAGAAGAAGACTCTCTTATCCGCACTTGAGAGCAAGATTGCTACTATTGAGCAGTTCTTAGGAACTCTCCCTCCAACCCCCCGCCCCTGCTCCCCCTGCTCCCCCTGCTCCCTAGGTAAACGAAAATAGGGGTGACATCGGCGAGAAT